>SJYX01002948.1:414696-447721 GCA_006410675.1 Oreotragus oreotragus | reverse complement strand
AAAAAAAAAAAAAAAAACCTAAGCAACAATAAAAAAAAATAATGCTGGGTATAAAGATCACTGGGCTTCCCTGATGGCTCAGTTGGTAAAGAATCTGCCTGCAATGCAGGATACCCCAGTTCAGCTCCTGGGTCGGGAAGATCCCGGGGAGAAGGGATAGGCTACCCACTCCAGTATCTTGGTCTTCCTTTATGGCTCAGCTGGTAAAGAATCCACCTGCAATGCAGGAGATCCCAGTTCGATTCCTGAGTCAAGATGATACCCTGGAGAAGGAAAATGCTACCCACTCCAGTATTCTGGCCTGAATAATTCCTTGGACTACAGTCCATGGGGTTGCAAAGAGTTGGACACGGCTGAGCAAACTTCACTTTCACTTTCATAAAGATCACTACTCTATATCAACATTCCACCAAATTTAAAGTTTAAGCAAAATGCAAGAGCTCTAATGAAGCACATTTCCAAAGGCAGTCATCACTTTTATTATATTACTCATCTGTATCTTTCAAAGTAAGCAAAGCACTGTTACCAAGGAATTACTTATCCATTTCTCTTAAAAACACAGTTCACTATGTCGGAATTGTAAAATGGGAATTTAAAATCCAAATCTTGGCTGTGCAAGAGTCTTCTGGAAATGCATTGTTGTAGTATGTGCTGGGTCTTGATTGTAGGGGTGGAATATGGAGTTTTAGCATCGTAAAGTTTCTCTTATCAGAGCCTTTCCTCCTCAGAAGGGTGATGACAATGAGCAGGTGGTAGAGAACAGCAAAGTAGCAGGGGTTTTTAGTAATGTAAATCTGAAGGACCAAGTAGTAAAGTTGCTGGGACCTTATAGTTGGAGAGAAAGAAGCTGGCGTAAAGTAAGGATGGAGTTTAAGGGGTTAAACTAGCTATATTAAACCTTCCTATAATGTATCCTGCATCTCCATATGTGGATCCCAAAGAGGGATATGGAGAATTAAATTAGTAAGGAGGACTTGGCAGGAGGAATTCCCCCAAAGTCAAAAACTCTTCACTACTAGGTATGTAGATGTTTCCACCTGTGACTCTCCTCCTTAAGAGCAGTACCCAGCCAAGGTGCTTGTTCCATGGCTATGTATGCCTTATGGCTCGGCAGGAGGGCAAAGATGAACAAAATAAGACGTCAGAGAAGTCCCCAGTTCCCTTAAGAGATCCGGGGAAATTTTAGGAAACCAACAGGCCAAAACCAGGCTGTGAAGGTTAAGTAGATAGAGTTCATAATTTACTAGTCAATTCCTGGGTCCCTGTGAGGTTCACATTTTAAAGTCTATTGCCTGTTGGGCTTATACAAGCAAGACCGCACAGATTACAATGGGCCTGAGCCTCCTGATATACAGCATGCATTCATTTGTTTTCTTAGAGGGCTGAGAAGGAAAGAAGTTATGATGCAGAGAAAATTGAGGGAAAGAGGGGAAGCGTGGGCTGTTCCAGCTGTGATTCTATTATTCTTGGTCCCATACAATTTGTGACTCCCTTGGGCTTATAATACATAAAATACTCTTAGAAGCAACAACGATGAAAGAGCGCAGTGACAGAGACAGTCACACAAGGTAGGGAGACCATCTCCCACAGCCTGGGTTCTGTCTCTGGGCTGCATCGCTTATTAGCTGCTCTTTGATAAGTACTGCGTTTCTCAGCCCCAGTCTTCTCTTAAGTACATCTAGGCGTTACTTACAGCATTTCAAGGAATTTAAAAAACAAATTACGTGACCTTAGAGTATAATGCATATAATGCACGGGCTCAAAGGGAAGATCAAAAAATGGTGGCTGTGTTTAACAAATACAAGAAACTGTTGAATGAATGTATGCATTTCATGTAGCTTCACACAAAAGAGCTTGGGAAGTGCTTACACAGCTCTTAAACAGAAAACAACTAGATGGAGAGAGTACATATATTTATTAAAACATATTTGCTTATTCAGGACAGAAAACCTCTCTCAAATTACCTGAACAATAAATGGAAACCAGCCCAAATAACAAAAGGTCCCCAGGGTTTAAAATGCCTTCTCTCGTGATCAGATCCAAGTGCCCCAAGGATGTCACAGGCCCTGTCTTTCCCCAGCACTTTTCCTTTGCTTTCTTTCTCTGTGCTGTGTTGCTTCCTCTGTACGTTTTCTCCAAAGAATGGGAAAGAAAGCTTGCAAAAAAGTGTAGGCTTATATGATCTCACAGCTTTAAAGATCTCACAGCTTCTCTATGCCAGGTTCCATATCAATCCCTAGTTTAAAAAATGGGGTGAGGACTTGCCTGGTAGTCCAATAGTTAAGCTCCATGCTCCCAATGCAGGGGGCCCGAGTTTGGTCCCTGTTTGGGGAACCAGATCCCACTGCTGCAACGAAGACCCTGCACGCAGTCATGAAGATCCCGTGTGCTGCAACTAAGACCTCGTGGAACCAAAACAGAAACCAAAACAACACAAGGTCCGTGTTGGATCAAGGAGATGAGCATGTGACTCAACTAAGCCACCCTCTGCATTTTTGGGGACGAAATGCTCTCAGGGTTATGGCTGTGTGAATTGTCTCCTGTGCAAAGCCTTAAGCCCTGGGAGGAATGGTGACTCAAAACCAGCACACATTCCCTTTGAGAAGCTATGATCCCAGTGCAGTCTCCCTTGTCTCATTTTTAGAAAGGCACCATCTCATCACCAAGCCCTTGAATTCACTGAGGCTATAGCTTCAAAACATAAGTACATCTTTTAATTCACACAAGTGCCACCTTAGGCTAGTAGCAGCCTTGAGACCCCTGTTGGTTCAGCCTGGGTAAGTCCCCACCTTCCGCTGCAGACAAGCCACTTGACTGACAATCAGAATACGTGAAGTGAAGAAGAAATGAAAATGTTAGTTGGTCAGTCATGTCCGACTCTTTGTGACTCCATGGACTGCAGCCTGCTGGGTAACTCTGTCCATGGAATTATCCAGGCAAGAATACCAGAGTGGGTAGCCATTTCCTTCTCCAGGGGATCTGCCCGAGCCAAGGATCAAACCCGGGTCTCGCACATTTCAAATAAATTCTTTATCATCTGTGCCACCAGAGATAGGAAGGGAGGTCCGGTTTAAAAGGAGGGCAGATTGGAAAAATTGTATGGATGAGATGAGAAGATAAGTCACGAATAGGCCAGTAGCACTGGTGCTGTGAGTGACCTCAACAAAGGGAGACCTATGTGTCCCTTGGGAAGCTACTCTGTAAAGAATGACTCTCCCTGTTCAAAGTTATGAATTGCAGTTGTCTATTATGTGACTTTGCATTACATTGCAATATATCATTGTGAGATGTAACATAATATAATATAAGTGACAGGCAGCTAAAATTTTACAGCAAGAAAACTTTTTTTATATATCCAGGATCTGCTATCAAATTTGATAGCAGCTTTCAATCCATTTTTTTTTGTCTGCAGATGGATCAAGAATTTGATGTTCATGAAAAGCAGGTCATTTTGAAACATCCACAAACACTTCAGTGCCTGCACAACTTAGTTACCATAAATCTTTTACAATCAAAACCAAACTCTTAAAGCTGCATTAGTCTCGACTCAAGTACTTTTTATGCTTTCTAAGATAAGTACAACATTGTTTATTATTTTAGATTTTGGATTTGGTTTTCTTTTGGATATTGCTAGAAAGTGACGATCAGATAAATTATTTTAGTTCCCAGATCAAATGAGCAGTTCACAACTGAATGTGATTGTGTAATTCAGGAGGTATTTGGCAACATCTGAATATGTCACAACTGAGACATGGGTGGGAGGTTACTTGCCTCTAGTGGGTAAAGGTCAGAGATGCTGCTAAATGTTCTATGATGAACAGTCCAACACCCACAAGTCATTCTGCCTAATGTCTTGGCAATGCCTCTGGTCTCAAAGGTCACTGTTTAAATGAATTGGCCTAAACTTGGTCCAATGGTGTCCCACGTAAAAACATAATGAATGCAGAATTAGTTTCATCCATCACCTTATCCTCAAATCAGGCCATGGAAATACATTATTTAAATATCTAGCTGACATTTGGGGGCTTAAGGGCCACTAAGCAGAATCTCTGTACATATCAAAACTGATGGGGAATTTCCCCTACTAACAGTCTCACGGTTAGTCCTATAGATTAGAAGACAGAATTTCTGAGCTCTTATTCTACCTCTGTCAAAACTCTATCTTTAAGGGCCTCGGGAAAATGGTTTTCCCTTTCAGGTCTCATCTACGCGAGGGGAAATTTCACAAAGCAGTATTATCTGACTTTTCTTGTTTGTTTTTAATAGAAGAATCCTTATATTCAGCTATCCTTTTCAAGGTACCTTAATTATATAGCACACATAGGTGTGACGCTTCTGTGACTGAAATAGGCTAGAGACAAAAACAGGGGCCCTGTCCATTCCCCATCACCCCATCACTCCTTATATGACAGGACCCAAGAGATAACTAGAAAACCAGTGATGTGCGAGGCTCCCTCGAGGAGCAGATTCATCTGATGTTATGATTCATGCCAGAGAAAGACACTGGCAAGTCAGTATTGCTCTTGGTAGAACTCACTAAGGAATGTGGACAGATACTTCAGCTTTCCCCTTTGCTTCCAGAAAGATACATCTGAGAATAAAGCTGAAAACAATCCATTGTCAGTGTTTATATGTACCTGACAAAGAACTCTCACTATCTAGGATTTTCATCTGCCAAGATACAGAGTAGCACCGCTAAAAAGAAAGTAGTTTTTAGATTATGATAGATCCAAACAGGAATCCTGGCTCTGCCATTTACTGACTCAGTGTGTTTGGGTTCATTATTTAAGGTCTGGATGCTTTTGTTGCTTTCTTTGCAAGGTTGGGTTAATAATGCCTATCGTAGAAGTGAGTTTAAGTATTAAATGTGATAATGATGTAAAGCATTTACTACAGAGTGCGCTGCATAATAATAGCTATCATTTATTGACTGCTTAGTACTATAATTGCAAGAATTAGAGATAATGTGTATAAAGTGCCTGACATGTAGAAGATGCCCCGTATACAGTAGCTACTGTAGTTATTCAGCTAGAACACACAACCAGAAAGAGTTCCAGAAACATTTATAAAATGGAGGCAGTTAGTTTTACTGTTTTGCATCATACCTCATTTGTCTCTTTTTCTTGTTTGTGGCAGAGAATCTCCAAGCTGCCCCAGGTATCTGAGAGTCTAACTGTGATATTCGATAAAGGCTAACTTACAAGTAACTCATAATGATAATAATAATAACAGCAGCACCTGAGTGGCTAGCATTTCTTACGAAGGGTGTCTCTGTTTTGCAGATAGAGAGGCAGAGGCAGGAGGAGGTTAAGCATCTTAGCCAAAGTCAATTAAGCAGGAATTGGTGAACCCAAGATGCAGGTTAAAACTGTCTGCTTCAGAACTTTGTGTGTGAATCATATAATTGAGTGTTGCCAAGTTGAATGCCTCCTAACAATGGGACCCTGAGATGGCAGAAAGCAACAGCCCTTTAATTTAATCGCAGTTCTCTGCATCAGCTAGTTGCACTGCTGTGCTTAGCTTTGTATTTCTTCTGGCCTGAGCTAGTCTCAGCTATTCTCACCGTGGTTCATGAGCCTGCCTGGGGCTTCGGCTGGGCAACTGGAGCCTCATTATGTAATTTCTCCTCCTCCAGAAGGTAAAACTGAACTCAGGTCAGCGACACTTTCCTAGAACTGGGAGAAGATTCTTCGGGTTCCCTTGATTCCTGTGCTTGGCACTTGTACATTGTCACTTCCAGCACATGCTTTTGGTCAAAGCAAGTCACAAGAGCAGCCCACATTAGGGGAGAAAAGAATCTCCACTCTGATAGAAAAATCAGTGGATATCCTGTGGCCATTTCTTACAGTCTACTACTGTCTGGCTTCTGTCCCCAGATTCTTTAGATTCTTCCCACATTCGATATGTGTGTTCTCCTATCCCAGGATTCCTCAAAGCCTCTTACAATTATAGCATCAGCTAATCATGCTCTGTAACAGGTTGAATGCAAATGAGATTCCTGCTTCAGCTTCTCTTCATCAGGAGACTATGAACTGAAGACATATTATCTGTACCCCATACACCTAACATCTGGTTAAACAGAAATCCTATTTAGAAAGGGGAGGAACGTGAGATAGATAGAAGTCACTGGCCCACAGTTACTCTAAAATCCACTCGGTTACCTGTTGCCACATCCTGTTACTCTGGTATGGGTGGGTATGAACCAGGTTCTACTCTATGGACACGGCACCGGGTTCATTGTTCACCATTGCTCTTGAATCTGCCTCTGGGTTCTTGGATCATCCCCTGATAAATCCTTAGTTTTCTGTAAGAAGTACTGCATGTTTTCAGTGGAGTAGCTTTCTCATCTGCGAGGTGTCTGAGGTTTCTTTTTTAATTGCAACTGTCGTCAATTTTATCCATGTTGATGAATCTTTCAACTATAAAATTGTCTTTAAAGTTTTTATTGAAATATAGTTGATTTATAATACTGTATTAGTTTCAAGTGTACAGTAAATTGACTCAGTTATACATATATATACTTATAAATATACTTATAAGTATATATACTTAACATATATACTTATATATATAGTATATATATTCTTTGAAAATATAATATTCTCTTCTATTATAGGTTATTATTGATACAAGATATTGTATTCAGTTCCCTGTGCTATACAGTAGATCCTTGTTGATTANTCTTGATATATATATATACTTATAAGTATATATACTTAACATATATACTTATATATATAGTATATATATTCTTTGAAAATATAATATTCTCTTCTATTATAGGTTATTATTGATACAAGATATTGTATTCAGTTCCCTGTGCTATACAGTAGATCCTTGTTGATTATCTATTTTGTGTATAGCAACGTGTATATTTTAATCCCAAACTTCTAATTTATCATAAAACTATCTTTTAATACTTTGTAGATTTCCTGTGAGTCTAATTCAGATCCAATCCATGTCTCCAAAAGCCATATTTATTATTCTTTTTGAGAACTACCTCTTTTTTCTTTTACTATTGTCAGTTTAAGGTACTGCCCTAAAGATTTTTTTTTCTTGAATTCTAGACAGGCTGTTCTGTGAGGCACCACCTTAAATCTTTTAGATGTCTTAACAAAGGGCAGTCTCACCCTTTATTTGATCTTTACCCCATGAGACAGGTTGGCAAACTTTTTCAATAAGGGATAGAAAAGGTTTTGTGGGTCTCATGCCCTCTGTCACATCTAGTTGATTCTGTTTTGCTAGAGAGAAACCAGCAAATAAACCATACATAAACTATGGGCATGTCTGTGTTCCAACAAAGCTATTTACGAAAACAGGTGGCAGACTGGATTTTGTCCATTGTCATAATTTGCTGACTTCTACTCCAGGCCACATTATCCTCTGAAACTCATGTATTGTATGAGAGACAAGAATTGAGAAGCAGTTTTATTATCCAACTCTATAAGCCTTACATCCAAAATTTCATTAAATAATTCTTATAAAATAATATTTATTTTTGTTTCTATTGTTTTATTTTAGCTATCTCCCTTTTCTGGAACCTTATCATGTTTCACTAAAAGAAGCCAACAATAACGGTTTGTCTGGAAGATTTCTTGCCAAAGTCTACAAATTAATTAGTCTTATCCTCTGAAACTCATGTATTGTATGAGAGACAAGAATTGAGAAGCAGTTTTATTATCCAACTCAATAAGCCTTACATCCAAAATTTCATTAAATAATTCTTATAAAATAATATTTATTTTTGTTTTTATTGTTTTATTTTAGCTATCTCCCTTTTCTGGAACCTCATCATATTTCACTAAAAGAAGCCAACAATAACGGTTTGTCTGGAAGATTTCTTGCCAAAGTCTACAAATTAATTAGGGGAATTTTGAGAAATCTTTTATTTTATTATTGATAGTCTCTAAATTTTAGTCTACCATATAACTTGATTGATCACTACATCATTGATTCGCTGTATCCCTGACAAGCAACACGCTTACTACGGCAATTTCCTCACCACTTTAATAGATGCCACTAAGAATCTAATAGTTACCTTGCTGTTTTTCCAGCATTTGCCAAAAGTCTTCTGACTTCTTTTTTAGCCTCTGCACCCACTTGGTCCCAAAGCCACTGGTACATATTTTAGACTCTCTTTATCAGTTGGCTGTTTCATGTAACAAACTAACCCATAGCTTACCAGCTTAAAACAGTCAAATTTTAAAATGTGTCTGTCTTATAATTCTAGAGATCCCCTGGGTGATCTTTTCTGGGCTGGCTCAGCCGGGTTGGATGATATAACACGACTTCTTAAAACACATGATGATTGGTTGTTAGCTGAGCATCATTTAATAAGGTGTGACTCACCATTCTGTAGGCCAGTTCCTGTCTGTTCAAAAGGTATTGCTTACACGATATCCAAAGATAGAAAGAAAGGCCAAACACCAAATACTGGGATACACATGGCAAATTCGAGATTCAGTGTAAGGAGGGGACCATCTGGGAACATAGTTATGGATAGAAGAATTGTATTTTTGCAAGAAAGAAAACCTATAACCAACTTGTTCATTATTCAACACCAATTTTTTCTACAGATTTAAAAAAAAACTCTGCAGAGCAGTAGGATTCACTATTTCTTCTACTCCCCTCTATCCTCCCCATCCTGGGGAAGGGTGACCTCTGAAGACATTCTGCTATAATTGCTTAGCCTGTGACTATGTCAAATATCAGAAAAAACAGAACTTATTTTCTTTCCAAGAAAGACAGTTGTTTTTCTTCTTAGTTTGCAACATCAGTACACAACTCAACACGTGTGCATATATACACATCCACATCTTCATTTTTCCAGCTGGTGGTGGCAAGGTTGGAGAGTGATTTTGGCATGGCCAGCAAGGTATACGCCTACTCTACTCTTTCCACACTCTCTGAAAGAGAAAATGCAGAAGAGCAGCAACAACTAGATATTCTTTTATACAGACAGGTCTGCCAAAAGGAATCCATCAAACTGCAGTAATGATGCAGAGCAGGAGTGAGTGACTAAGAGAAATACCTAACAGTCAGGTTCACAGGCAACCTCAGACACTTAGGAAAAAACCTGTGATGGGACGCTGTTTATAGGATTGTCCATCACATTGCCTTTGAACATGAAAATTCATGTCAGTGGAAGGACACTCATATAAATATCGTGTTTTCTCTCAAGATAATATAAATTTATCACAGTTTGCCTGGTCAGTTCCAGGTTTATGCCAACTGTTTCAGCATTATACTTGGTAATAATGACCTCTTCTGTTTCTAAAGTATTTCAATGATAAATTTTATGGTCATCTAACCTCTAGGCTCCATCTGCATTCCTATTATAAAAAGTCACTGATTTTTGCAAGTTAATTTAATAATTTCCAAGTGAATAATGATGTGCTTCCCTTGAATACCACTTTATCTACATAGCAAACTTATTAAATAACTGTCGGTGTCTGGCAATGTCGTTTAGAAGGTGATCAAGGTGATTATGAATTGTTGACTGAACAGTTAAATGCATATAAGTCGTGCATTTTTACTCTTATTCAGTAGGTTTTTAAAGACTGTTGTGACCAAGTACTATAAAGCTATCTTTCATGCAATTTTCCTATTACTCATCCATTCATGTACATTTAACATGTCGACTGAATTCTTGTGTCTTATCAGGAATAGGTGTTGTGACACATACAAAGACATTGGAGTTCTTACTGTGTCCTATAATCATTGATTTATTTGTCTCAATTCTAGGGTTTCCAGAGGGCAAACAAGGCCTGAGACAAAGGGACCTTAATAAGACTGGGGTGGGAAAGGGAGACAATGAGGATTTCTAGGAGAGAGAGGGGCTTGAGCTCTCTTACAGGAATTGCCAGGTGGAGAAAGTAAAGACTGAGGGGTATTTCAGTCCAAAAGAACAAATCTGGGGACAAAAAGAAGAGTGTGTAAATGTATAACATATGTATATATGGCCAACTGCAGTGTCTGGTAATGCAGATAGAGAAGTTCAGTTCAGCGGTGAACTTCAGTTCATCCCAGAAATGAAGATGGCCCCTTGCCTTATCAGAGACTTTGAGAGCAGAAAACAAAGAAGACAATGGAAGGGACAAACACAGGGTGTGACTAGAACATAAAGAAGGAGCTCTGACACTCAAGTCTGAAAGCAGTAAATCTAGGCTGATTCTTCAAGGTGAGTCTGTCTACCAAAGGTGTATGACTTACCCAGGTAAGTGAAAGCAGGGATCATCCACGACAAAGGGGATGTGGCTTGCTTAAAAAGCCATATATACAAGGGAACATTGGCAGTACTAAACTCTATCGTGAGAGGGCATGTAGGCATTAATGATGAAAAATGAGGGCTGGAGAGAGACCCAGAGAGCTTTTGAAAAATTGCTGGTGAAGGCTGTAACGTAAGAAAAGGAGAAACCATGTGCAAGGTAGATGTCGAGAATGGACATATGGACATGGGGTTAGGGGGAGGGTGAGACTAACTGGGAGGTTGCTGCTGCTGCTGCTAAGTCACTTCAGTCGTGTCTGACTCTGTGCGACCCCAGAGATGGCAGCCTACCAGGCTCCCCCATCCCTGGGTTTCTCCAGGCAAGAACACTGGAGTTGGTTGCCATTTCCGTATCCAGTGCATGAAAGTGAAAAGTGAAAGTGAAGTCGCTCAGTCGTGTCTGACTCCTAGCAACCCCATGGGCTGCAGCCCACCAGGCTCCTCCATCCATGGGATGTGCCAGGCAAGAGTACTGGAGTGGGCTGCCATTGCCTTCTCCGAACTGGGAGGTTAGGACTGATATATATACACTACTCTGTGTAAAACAGCTAATGGGAAGCTGCTGTATAGCACAAGGAGCTCAGCTTGGTGCTCTGTGATGACCTAGAAGGGTGGGATGGGGTGTGTGGGAGGGTCATTCAAGAGGGAGGGGAGAAGTGTATACATATGGCTGATTCACTCTGATGTACAGCAGAAACTAGCACAGCATTATAAAGCAATTATACTACAATAAAAATATAATAAAAGGGAAAGAAGGAAGTGATTCTTACAATGAGTTTCCAAGCTGCAATCAGTCGTGTAGGAGTCACTCATGTATAATAAACTATCCTTGTTAGAAAGAAAGTCCCAGAGATTCCAGACACAAGTTATAGAGACATGTCTACCCTATTTCTGTGTCTTCTTAGACTGGCAGTGATCTTAGAATAAGCATATGATCCTGTTAATGAACATGTTACTTGGCACAGGAAAAAAAAAAAAAAAAGTGAAAAGACCAACAAGCGGAGAGATTTATTTTAAACATTTAATCAATAGCAACTGTAAAGGTGTGTGTTTATCGAAGGTGTATAAATATTTCACAATTCCCATTCTTGCACACACTGACCAAACTTTGAAGATCGTATCATGTATATTGATGAAAATGGTGTTCTTTCAAACTTCATGTTGCTCATGTGAAATAGGAGAGCTTCTTTAGATGAGAGAGACCATTTTAGGATCATCTATATGTGCAAGAAAACTCCTTTAATAAGGAGGGTGCTTATAACATGCTACCATGGTGCCAAGTTATTCCAAGGTTCCAGAAAGCCAGTAGTGACAGAACTGCAACAAGGATCAATAAAAAACTCAACGTTCAAGACAAGAGGGGGAAGCATTATTAACCTTTAGAATTTATCTTTATACTTCCTTCTCAACAGTGCCTCCAAGAGTTAGAGTTACTTCAGAAACTCTCTTGATTCAGGAACTTGATCATCTCTAAAGACGATCCATATTCTAAAATATAGATACTGTACCTCCACAGTGTCAGTACCAACCCCCTGTGACCCTTTATTCAGCAAATTTCCAGCATCCTTTCTTGCTCCTCTACATTCTGAAGAATGTCAACTTTAGTGGAACGGTGTTAAGAATATAGGTGTACACAGCTATAATTTAACTGGATAACATGAAATTCACTTTTCTAGAGAATGGAAGGCAGCCTAGATTAGTAACTTTCAGATCATGGTTAGATTGTTGTATCTCAGCTGGAACATGTGTTAGTAATGTGACTATGGGTAAGTTAGTTAAACTCTCTAAAACTCAGTTTTTACCTGAAAGAAAGTAATAAAACTATCTTCATAAAAGTTTCATGATTTATGTTTATAAAAAGTAAGGACTCAACAAATGTTTTCTCTGTACCAAATTCCTGGCTATTCTTTTTATCACTGAAGCCAAAAAAAGATCTACAATGATAGTTTTAGCCTTACAAAGCAATGGTTTTACTTTCCTTGCCTTTTTTGTCCCTCACAAAGGTTCATGAAAAGATGCTGTTTTACAGCTGTAGCATCTAAGGTTCAGTGAGGTTGCCCTAAATCACAAAGCTGCACGTGTGTGTGTGCTAAGTCGCTTGAGTCGTGTCCAACTCTTTGTGATCCTACAGACTCTAGCCTGCCAGGCTCCTCTGTCCATGGGATTCTCCAGGCAAGAATATTGGAGAGGGTCGCCATGGCCTCCTGACCCAGGAATTGAATCCACCTCTCTTAGGTCTCCTACATTTGGGAAACCCAAATCACAAAGCTAATAAGTGCTAATTAAATAATGAAACCAGAGTTCCAAAACCAGAGTTCTGCATGCTAACTCAGGTAGGAGGGATTCAAGAGGGGAAACGGAGCATGGAGTACAGATTAGTGAATGTTGATTGCATGCCTTTTATGGACCAGGTACTTTATACAGCTTGTCTCATTTTAGCCTTGTGATAGTCCTAGAAATGAGGTATCTCTTGCTCCATTCTACATCTGTAGAAATTTAAGATAAGTCATGTGGAGGAGCTTTTCCAAAGTCACAGAAGAACTAAGATTTGAACTCTAATCATTTTGATTCTAAAGTCCTTAGTGTTTCATTATGAATTCTTATTTTGGATAACAGAGAGGATGCCAGTTCTTAAACTGTCAGATGAAATGGGGCACCACACCTCTGCATTTTGGAACAACCTGCCAATCTATGCTTCAATGAAGCTCCCACCATCCTATCTCCCATCACTTATGTATCTCACCCATTTGGGTCTATATTTTGGCTGTAACATACTGCTGACATTCCAAGTGTGTGGCTTGTAGGTGGAAGAGGCAATATATGAAATTAGAAGCAAACATAAGCTCACAGAAAGTAGTTCTGCTTCTCATTCAATACCCCCATCTCCTTCCCCCTATTTTCCACTGCAAACTCACTGCAGGGCTTTGACTGAAAAATTTTAGGCATAGAATAGATTTGGGATGTTTTATACCTAATATTTAAAATGTTCACTCTGATAAGGACCATTTGAATTCATATTAAGAGTAGTCCATCCACTAGAAAGCAAAAAGAGGGAAAATGTTCTTTTTAAATGGGGTGCATATTCTCTGTCATTCAACGTGAGATCTCTCAGTACAAAAGTATTCCCTAGCTGGGGAGAGAAGGGAATTCATGCTGTTCAAATCCTCACATCCCCACTGGCATCTCAGTGAGATCATTCTACAGAAACCGAAGCCACAAGGGGATGCTAACCCCAGGACTGCTATGTGTGGAGGTAACCCCGAGAGTAAGCACATTTCATTTCCTCCAACTGCTCAGTGGCCCATCAGCAACATGAGAAAGGAAGCACTGGAAAAAGGAGACAAAACTCTCCTTTGTAAACTCCTTTAAAAACAAAATGCCTTGCAGACAAGTCTGGGTCCTGCAGGAGGTTAGGAGCAGAGAGAAAATTGCTGCTTGTACTGCCTTGAGTCCTTATATTCATAAGTAAATAAAGTCAGGGTCTTTCATAAGAGTTTCCAAGGGCACATAAGCAGTAATTACATCCTTGGCTTGCATCTGATCTGAATGAATGAGGTAAAAAGAAGCTGCTCTGGCAGAGAGGTTGGAATGGTGGAGGTAAGACTTGAATTGACGTAATAAAAGGAAGAAGACAACATGAATAGATATGTCCACCTTCTTGCTTCCTCTACTGATCCAACGTAGTTTGGAATCTGAGAAGAGCTTTCAAAGTGCTTAGAACATGAGTTCTGGGGGGAAAAGATGTGGATATGAGGCCCTCTAAGGCAGTTTTGTGGGATGAGTTACTTCACTGTTTTTGCCCTCGTGTTCTCATTTACCAAAGGAGGCCGATGATATTCCTCAGCATCATCAAGGAAACAGTACCTGATAAAATAGTACATAATAAAGATAGTACATGATAAAAAACAAATATGATAATAGCTAAAGAGATGAAGCTTAGAGAGACTCACCGCAATTCCCAGCTTATCAATTACACAGACTCAATCAAATACATTAGAATTCACTTAGGCTAGTACTGTTATTTTCATTTTATAGATGATAAAGCTGAAGCACATGGGGGTTAAGCAATTTGCCAATGGCACTTAACTGATAAATGCACAGCCAGAGCCAATCGCAAGCAGTTTGACTCCAGAATGCACAAGAAAAGACATTGTGCTAGGAAGTGTTTCTCATAGTGTAAGATTACAATAATAATTCCTGGTGGGAAGGTTTGTGTGAGACCTAATGAAGTTGTAAGTATGAAATCAAATTGATAAGAGATTTCCTTGTGACATTCATCAAGGTCCTTTAAATTCATGAGATTAGGCTTCTGTGTCAGGAATTCCATATACTCAGTACTGTTACTAAAGGCCAGAATGACTTTTCAAAAGGTCGACTGTGTGCCTCAGAGTCCTGATCTATATAATGGGTATGTCATACCTTTGGAATCTGAGAAGAGCTTTCAAAGTGCTTAGAACATGAGTTCTGGGGGGAAAAGATGTGGATATGAGGCCCTCTAAGGCAGTTTTGTGGGATGAGTTACTTCACTGTTTTTGCCCTCGTGTTCTCATTTACCAAAGGAGGCCGATGATATTCCTCAGCATCATCAAGGAAACAGTACCTGATAAAATAGTACATAATAAAGATAGTACATGATAAAAAACAAATATGATAATAGCTAAAGAGATGAAGCTTAGAGAGACTCACCGCAATTCCCAGCTTATCAATTACACAGACTCAATCAAATACATTAGAATTCACTTAGGCTAGTACTGTTATTTTCATTTTATAGATGATAAAGCTGAAGCACATGGGGGTTAAGCAATTTGCCAATGGCACTTAACTGATAAATGCACAGCCAGAGCCAATCGCAAGCAGTTTGACTCCAGAATGCACAAGAAAAGACATTGTGCTAGGAAGTGTTTCTCATAGTGTAAGATTACAATAATAATTCCTGGTGGGAAGGTTTGTGTGAGACCTAATGAAGTTGTAAGTATGAAATCAAATTGATAAGAGATTTCCTTGTGACATTCATCAAGGTCCTTTAAATTCATGAGATTAGGCTTCTGTGTCAGGAATTCCATATACTCAGTACTGTTACTAAAGGCCAGAATGACTTTTCAAAAGGTCGACTGTGTGCCTCAGAGTCCTGATCTATATAATGGGTATGTCATACCTTCATTTATAGTGAAGACTGATGGATGAAATCTGTATATGTACAGTGCATGCTAAATGTGAAGATGACCTTTATGAACTCTCTGGGGTTTAAAACCGAAATGTTTCACTTCAAAATAGAGTAAGGACTGAGAGTTCCCAAATTTCTCACAATCACATTTCATCTCTTTTTCCTTGTAACATGAAAGGAAGAGGGAAAAGAAATCAGACTAAAATTAATCCCTTGTAAACTAGGTATTCTGTTCAATGATTCATTTAATCTATTACAACATTTCAGGAACAAATATCAATACCATTTTAAAGTTTACAGTACTGAGGGAAAAGAAATTATGTGACTTGCATACGATAATTTTATGGTTAGGAAGCTGCGGAATTGGTCTACAGGATCCTTCATAAAAATCCATTGTTGCTGTTTTCTGCAAAACAGCCCCTGTTAAACTCTTTATTCCCTCTTGTTTCTAAAGCTATTTGGTTAAGCATAGTTTTCGCTTTCAGATCTCCAAAGGACACCTCCAATATGCAGAAATGCTCTTGCAATTTCCAAACACATACTGCTTAAACTAGAATGCATTAACTCCAACAAATAAAAAGAAACACAAATTCCAGCCAGGTCAAGGTTTCCAGCTGCAAGACTTCCAATTAAAAATTTCTCCTTTTCTTCAGTCAAGTAACATTTCCAACATAGATAACAATTTTATTGTGACATCTTTAATACCATTAATGATTTGATCTTTCTGTGGAGAGCTTAAAAGCCTGTAGAAGACAGCGACAGACCCAAGGTAGGTAGGTGGAAGGTTACACAGCGGGAAGAGCCAGTGATCTGAACGTATTAAAGTGAGTGCCCCAGAATTAAAGGAACCAGATGAGGTGCACTTACAAAGTAACACTTGAACACAAACCAACTGATTTTTTAAATAAGGACTTTGGAATGAGAAAGTGGATTTTCAATATCTCTTTGGCTTTATCCTCACAGGCAAAATCAAACGGATAATTGAGGCAATCAGTACTGGGAACAGTGCCTTGTGTAGAGTAGGTGACTAATAAATTTGAATAACAAATAATTCAGGCCAAAAATAAATAAATAAAATCCTGCTGTCATGAAAATGGAGTAAGAAGAAGGGAAGCATTCTTGCATAAACAGTGATCATTATTCGAATAATTGCCTAAAGATTTAGATTGTCTTTGTTTATAGATGTGGCTCTACTGTGGTTTTGAGGAATCAGATTCACTGACCCAGAAATACCTCAACACAAGTAAGACTTTTTGCTTCAGTTATGCATGAGTGAAGTCTGGAAACTTCAAATGTATTAAGTTTCCCCAAATGAGATAAACTGAGTGGATGAGAATATTCATTTTTCATTCTATAACCATTACGGCTTTACTGTTGCCTTAGTGCTAGATTCTTTAAATATAAAGCCAGTGAAGGAACTTCAGTAGTGGTCCAATGGTTAAGTATCTGCCTTCCAATGCAGAGGACGCTGGTTCAATCCCTAGTCGGGGAACTAAGATCCCATATGCTATGGGGCAATTAAGCCCATGTGCCTCAAACACTAAGCTTGTGTGTGCTCTGGAGCTCATGTGCTGCAAGTAAGATCCCACATGGTTCCCACTCCAAAAAAACAGTATATGTGTGTGTGTGTGTGTGTGTGTGTGTGTGTGTATGTAATTAAAGTCATTGAAAACACAACCTCTGCCCTCAAATGAACTTATCATTTCAGCCTGAAAAACAAACAAAAATACACAATGTGAGAGCTGTTAGTTAATTCTGTTTTGGACAAAATGAGGACTATAGCCTGGGAGACAAATCTCAGTTCTCAGGTACTGGTTACAGAGGTAGGAGGGAAGGTCAGTATTATATATGATTTTAGTGAAGGAGAGTATATGCAGTCAAGCACGCATTTTGGCAGAGGCATGGTGTTGGCCATGAGAGCAGGTGTCACCATGAATGATTTTCATGTTTTTCCAATATGAGGAAATGCAAGAATTTGGGCTCATAAAATCTTCTAAAAATAGCTATCTGACAGCCTGTTCTGCCATTTTTCCTAGAGCACAGAGTGCCTGATTTCTACCCTGAACGCCTTTCAGAGTGTGTTGAAGGACAGTGACGGCAGTGGCTAGTGACCTAATCCTTGTAGATGGCAAGAGACAATTTTTAGTTGGCACCATTTACCTGTGATGAACACAGTAGTAATACATTAAGTTAGTTCCATTCTTAGAGAAGAGAACAAGGTCTGCTTTGATTCTGCCCTAAAGTCAACAATCCTCTGTCAAGGAAAGTTGTGCAGAACAAGGTAAACCCATTTCCCCTGGTGAGGGCAGCACTAAGGGAAGAGAAAACCCAGAGAAGGGCAATAGTGATAATAATTTAAAATTGGCATTGTCACTGTGTGTCTGGTCTATGTTAAGGACTTTGTATACCTTATGTCCCTGGAGAAGGGCACAGCAGCCCACTCCAGTATTCATGCCTGGAGAATCCCGTGGGCAGAGGAGACTGGTGAGCTACAGTCCATTGGGTCGCAAAGAGTCAGACACAACTGAAGCGACTTAGCATGCATGCATGCATACCCTATGCCATGCCATCCTCACTATTAGTCTGTGAGGTAAGTGCTATTATTATCATTTTATATAAAAGGAAACTGAAATTTCAATGTTTGAAAATGTCTTAGATAAACTATGTAAATGCATACTGAAAGTCTCTTCTTAATCTCTTTGATTTCATTTCCTTTTACTCCAGCTGTGGTCCACTTCATTCCAGTCACAACAGCTTCCTTCCTGTTGAACCCACTGAGCTCATCAATGGCTATCTTCACCTCAGGGTCACTGCACTTACCCTTCCCTTTCTTAACACACTCTCCTCCCCCACCCCCATATATCTGAATGCTGGACTCACTCGTCACCTCCCTCAAATCTGTTAAAATGTGCCAAGAGGGCAGGCTTTCACTGAGCATGCTTTTCTCTACTTTCTTCCTGCTCCCCCTAGCATCCTTTATTTTTTTCTGTAGTATTTTCACTCTCTTCAAAAACTCACCGGCCAACTTCTCGCACCCAGTTCTTCTGCTATCCAAACTAAGTTGAATGTTCATCCTAGATTTTTATTTTTATATAGAACCCTTTAGATTCTGCTTTGATTCTGCCCTAAAGTCAACAATCCTCTGTCAAGGAAAGTTGTGCAGAACAAGGTAAACCCATTTCCCCTGGTGAGGGCAGCACTAAGGGAAGAGAAAACCCAGAGAAGGGCAATAGTGATAATAATTTAAAATTGGCATTGTCACTGTGTGTCTGGTCTATGTTAAGGACTTTGTATACCTTATGTCCCTGGAGAAGGGCACAGCAGCCCACTCCAGTATTCATGCCTGGAGAATCCCATGGGCAGAGGAGACTGGTGAGCTACAGTCCATTGGGTCGCAAAGAGTCAGACACAACTGAAGCGACTTAGCATGCATGCATGCATACCCTATGCCATGCCATCCTCACTATTAGTCTGTGAGGTAAGTGCTATTATTATCATTTTATATAAAAGGAAACTGAAATTTCAATGTTTGAAAATGTCTTAGATAAACTATGTAAATGCATACTGAAAGTCTCTTCTTAATCTCTTTGATTTCATTTCCTTTTACTCCAGCTGTGGTCCACTTCATTCCAGTCACAACAGCTTCCTTCCTGTTGAACCCACTGAGCTCATCAATGGCTATCTTCACCTCAGGGTCACTGCACTTACCCTTCCCTTTCTTAACACACTCTCCTCCCCCACCCCCATATATCTGAATGCTGGACTCACTCATCACCTCCCTCAAATCTGCTAAAATGTGCCAAGAGGGCAGGCTTTCACTGAGCATGCTTTTCTCTACTTTCTTCCTGCTCCCCCTAGCATCCTTTATTTTTTTCTGTAGTATTTTCACTCTCTTCAAAAACTCACCGGCCAACTTCTCGCACCCAGTTCTTCTGCTATCCAAACTAAGTTGAATGTTCATCCTAGATTTTTATTTTTATATAGAACCCTTTAGAGAAAACAAATTCTGTGCTTTCAAACTTTGTTTTCAATTCAATTGTTCAAGGACCTACTAAGACAACAGAAACCATTTTGGGTATTTAATACAGGAAAACGTAATGCAAGACATTGGTACCAAAGATGATTGAAAATGCTGAGAAGCCTGTTGATCTAAAGAAATACACAACGTGAGAGTTGTGAGTCAAGTTTTATTTGGGGCAATATGAGGACTACAGCTTGGGAGACAGCACCTCAGATAGCTCTGAGTAACTTCTCCAAGAGGTAGGGAGGAAGGTCAGTATATATGTAATTTTGGTGAAGGGTGAGTACATGCAATCAAGCACACATTTTTTGCAGGTTTCTGCTCTTTTTGTGAAGGTTGCTGATAGTCACAAGGAGCAGACATCACCGTGAAGGATTTTAGCTCTTTTCTAGATATGAGAAGATTTTATGAATTGGTATCATAAAATTGGTTTCTGAAAATATCTAGCTACCTGAAGACCTGTTCTGCCAGGTATTTCCAAAGCGCAGACTGCCTCATTTCTGCTCTCCATCCTGAACTTTCAGAGGGTATTGAAAATAAACAGCTGCAGCAGCACATGATTTAATCCTTGTAGAGGCAAGTGCCAATTTTTGGTTGAAAAGCTTAACAAGGGACAGTGAGGCACCCTAAAGATTGACAACAAAAGAAAGTTTCTATGGCTGGTAAGCAAAGAGAGAAAGGCAGAATATGGAATTACTGGAGCCCATGGTCAGTCTGGAGTTTGCTAGAAAAGTTAGAATCGCAAGAGGCCAAATGGAATGAGAGGGAGCTGAAGTCCCTGAGGAGGTTCAGCTGCTACAGAAATGCCACTTGAGTTAGAAAAGAAGGGAGATCAATAGCATAACTTGGAATCTCCTTTTCTTTAGCCACTGTGTTTGATTGGTTGAAACCAGCCAAACAGGATGATACTGGATCTGTTAGGTCAGCACCTCCTACAACACAGAGCAGAGCACTGGGCCATCAGGAGATGGATTTGAGTACCGGAAGTCAAATAACTGGCACAGTCTCAGTGATGAATTAGGCTTCAGGTTGGCTTTCAGGGCCTTTGACATAGACCTACAATGTATCCTGGCTTCCTTCATACACAGCACAAACCAAAAGTGTAGTTAATGAAATCTGTGTGTTATTTCTGCATTTATTGTTGTTGTTTAATTAAGCCTCTAACTAGATTATAAACTCCACAACAGCAGCTATATCTTTTCATTGCCATATCTATTATGTAATACCTCAGTCCCTGGTGGCTCAGAGGGTAAAGCGTCTGCCTGCAGTGAGGGACACTGGGATTCAATCCCTGGGTTGGGAAGGTCCCCTGGAGAAGGAAACGGCAACCCACTCCAGTACTCTTGCCTGGAAAATTCCATGGACAAAGGAGCCTGGTAAGCTACAGTCCATGGGGCCACAAAGAGTTGAGCACGACAGCGATTTCTCTCTCTTTATTATTTAATGCATAGTCTATAGAAAAACTTTCCCAAAGTTCTTCTCAATAAATGCCCGGTGAATGAATGAATGAGGGTGAATAATCCGAGCTATTGCAGCACAGTGATTTATACACTATCGTCACATTGTAACAATGACTTGCTTATTGGTTTCAGTTCTATTTCCTAACCTAGTCTTCTAACTCCAAAAAGGCAAGAATGTATAACTGATCTCAAATTTTGAAAGGAAGTATGATTGCCTAGTATCATAGTATCATCATTCATTCCATATTTATAAAATCTCATAAATTTGTGGAAAAGTAGAAGAAAAGACAATAAAAAAGAAACCATCTCTTCTGAACACCATTCAGTTCAGTTCAGTTCAGTTCAGTCGCTCAGTCATGTCCGACTCTTTGCAGCCCCATGAATCGCAGCCCGCCAGGCATCCCTGTCCATCACCAACTCCCAGAGTTCACTCAGCTCACGTCCATCGAGTCAGTGATGCCATCCAGCCATCTCATCCTCTGTCGTCCCCTTTTCCTCCTGCCCCTAATCCCTCCCAGCATGAGGGTCTTTTCCAATGAGTCAACTCTTTGCATGAGGTGGCCAAAGTGCTGGAATTTCAGCTTTAGCATCATTCCCTCCAAAGAAATCCCAGGGCTGATCTCCTTCTCAATGGACTGGTTGGATCTCCTTGCAGTCCAAGGGACTCAGTCTTCTCCAACACCATAGTTCAAAAGCATCAATTCTTCGGTACTCAGCTTTCCTTACAGTCCAACTCTCACATCCATACATGACCACTGGAAAAACCATAGCCTTGCCTAGACGGACCTTTGTTGGCAAAATAATGTCTCTGCTTTTAAACATGCTGTCTAGGTTGGTCATAACTTTTCTTTCAAGGAGTAAGCGTCTTTTAATTTCATGGCTGCAGTCACCATCTACAGTGATTTTGGAGCCCCCAAAAAATAAAGTCTGACACTGTTTCCACTGTTTCCCCATCTATTTCCCATGAAGTGATGGGACCGGATGCTATGATCTTCATTTTCTGAATGTTGAGCTTTAAGTCAACTTTTTCACTCTCCACTTCCACTTTCATCAAGAGGCTTTTTAGTTCCTCTTCACTTTCTGCCATAAGGGTGGTGTCATCTACATATCTGAGGTTATTGATATTTCTCCCGGCAATCTTGATTCCAGCTTGTGCTTCTTTCAGCCCAGCGTTTCTCATGATGTACTCTGCATAGAAGTTAAAGAAGCAGGGTGACAATGTACAGCCTTGACGTAGTCCTGTAATAAGCTAATTCTGGAGGGAAGGTATTCTCAAAGATCTCTTTGCTCCATGTTCCACTGGCTTTTCTAGAATTACCAAATACAGGGTCTACCTTTCCTCAAAGCTGATGAAGGTGATTAAATTAATGTCTTTTATAGAGAGGTTGCAACTGAGCAACAAGAAGCTCAAATGGATTTTAGAATCTTTCTATTAATATAAGACCCTTAATGGGAAGACAGTCAGATTTGTGACTATGAACTCGACAAAGATACCAGTGAATGTAATGCATGATGCAATAAATATCTACAATCAACACCTTTAATAAATACATGATACTCCAATGTGTTTTGACACTTTGAAAAACCCAAATAGTGTACTTGTAAGGGCCCCTTTCAACATGCTTGTCCGATAATCCCTGATTGTGGTTGGTTAGAGCATGCCAAAGAGGGCTGGGAATTCAAATCTGCACTTCAGTGACTCTTGTAAGCATGACGCTGTGCTTGGGGATCTACATATGTTATGTCATCAAATTCTCATTTAAAAGTAAGACGCGTCCCTGTAAAGGTCCATGAATTAAATCACGTGTTCCATTTACTGACCTTAGGATTGGTATTGTGCTATAGGTTTTAATATACAGTGCTATCTGATCTTTCTACAACTTCTACAGGTTGTATCTTATCATGGCATTATTCAGTTACAGGACTAGAAATTCAAAAAGACAGACCACCTTGACCAAGTCCACCAAGTTTCTAAAGAGCAAAGATGTAATTAGAAAATAACTATCTAGGTTATTTATTTTTTTTAACATTTAATACAGAAAATATCAAATGTGTATAAGACTTATTGAACACCACATACCCATATCTGAAATTTCACAACTGTCAGCTTATGCCAAGCTTATTTCATGTATCTTCTGACCACTTTTCTTGACTTGTACTTCCCTGAAGCAAGTCCTAGATAGGATATTATTCATCTTTCAACATTTTAGTGTATTTTATCTAGGCTCCTTTTTAATCTAAAAGCTGTTTGTACATATAGAATACATAGTTTAATGCAGAACTAGTTATTACCAGGAAATGTTAAAAACTACAATGTTCTTTCACTGTGAATTGCCACTGGCAAACCAACCATTTCAGCCCACACACAGGAGGTCAATCATTATCCCAAAAGCTATACAGGATCATTACAGATGTTCTCTTTATAACTCTTTGCATGAGGTGGCCAAAGTGCTGGAATTTCAGCTTTAGCATCATTCCCTCCAAAGAAATCCCAGGGCTGATCTCCTTCTCAATGGACTGGTTGGATCTCCTTGCAGTCCAAGGGACTCAGTCTTCTCCAACACCATAGTTCAAAAGCATCAATTCTTCGGTACTCAGCTAGCCTTACAGTCCAACTCTCACATCCATACATGACCACTGGAAAAACCATAGCCTTGCCTAGACGGACCTTTGTTGGCAAAATAATGTCTCTGCTTTTAAACATGCTGTCTAGGTTGGTCATAACTTTTCTTTCAAGGAGTAAGCGTCTTTTAATTTCATGGCTGCAGTCACCATCTACAGTGATTTTGGAGCCCCCAAAAAATAAAGTCTGACACTGTTTCCACTGTTTCCCCATCTATTTCCCATGAAGTGATGGGACCGGATGCTATGATCTTCATTTTCTGAATGTTGAGCTTTAAGTCAACTTTTTCACTCTCCACTTCCACTTTCATCAAGAGGCTTTTTAGTTCCTCTTCACTTTCTGCCATAAGGGTGGTGTCATCTACATATCTGAGGTTATTGATATTTCTCCCGGCAATCTTGATTCCAGCTTGTGCTTCTTTCAGCCCAGCGTTTCTCATGATGTACTCTGCATAGAAGTTAAAGAAGCAGGGTGACAATGTACAGCCTTGACGTAGTCCTGTAATAAGCTAATTCTGGAGGGAAGGTATTCTCAAAGATCTCTTTGCTCCATGTTCCACTGGCTTTTCTAGAATTACCAAATACAGGGTCTACCTTTCCTCAAAGCTGATGAAGGTGATTAAATTAATGTCTTTTATAGAGAGGTTGCAACTGAGCAACAAGAAGCTCAAATGGATTTTAGAATCTTTCTATTAATATAAGACCCTTAATGGGAAGACAGTCAGATTTGTGACTATGAACTCGACAAAGATACCAGTGAATGTAATGCATGATGCAATAAATATCTACAATCAACACCTTTAATAAATACATGATACTCCAATGTGTTTTGACACTTTGAAAAACCCAAATAGTGTACTTGTAAGGGCCCCTTTCAACATGCTTGTCCGATAATCCCTGATTGTGGTTGGTTAGAGCATGCCAAAGAGGGCTGGGAATTCAAATCTGCACTTCAGTGACTCTTGTAAGCATGACGCTGTGCTTGGGGATCTACATATGTTATGTCATCAAATTCTCATTTAAAAGTAAGACGCGTCCCTGTAAAGGTCCATGAATTAAATCACGTGTTCCATTTACTGACCTTAGGATTGGTATTGTGCTATAGGTTTTAATATACAGTGCTATCTGATCTTTCTACAACTTCTACAGGTTGTATCTTATCATGGCATTATTCAGTTACAGGACTAGAAATTCAAAAAGACAGACCACCTTGACCAAGTCCACCAAGTTTCTAAAGAGCAAAGATGTAATTAGAAAATAACTATCTAGGTTATTTATTTTTTTTAACATTTAATACAGAAAATATCAAATGTGTATAAGACTTATTGAACACCACATACCCATATCTGAAATTTCACAACTGTCAGCTTATGCCAAGCTTATTTCATGTATCTTCTGACCACTTTTCTTGACTTGTACTTCCCTGAAGCAAGTCCTAGATAGGATATTATTCATCTTTCAACATTTTAGTGTATTTTATCTAGGCTCCTTTTTAATCTAAAAGCTGTTTGTACATATAGAATACATAGTTTAATGCAGAACTAGTTATTACCAGGAAATGTTAAAAACTACAATGTTCTTTCACTGTGAATTGCCACTGGCAAACCAACCATTTCAGCCCACACACAGGAGGTCAATCATTATCCCAAAAGCTATACAGGATCATTACAGATGTTCTCTTTACGGGGAAGGCAATGGCACCCCACCCCAGTACTCCTGCCTGGAAAATCCAATGGATGGAGTAGCCTGGTGGGCTGCAGTCCATGGGGTCGCTAACAGTCGGACAGACTGAGCGACTTCACTTTCACTTTTCTCTTTCATGCATTGGAGAGGGTAATGGCAGCCCACTCCAGTGTTCTTGCCTGGAGAATCCCAGGGACGGGGGAGCCTGGTGGGCTGCCGTCTATGGGGTCACACAGAGTCGGACACGACTGAAGTGACTTAGCAGCAGTTGCACAGATGTTCTCTTAGCTTATTGGACAGGAACAAGAATTTTACAAGGAAACAAACACAGATCAGAGAACACGTGCTGTATTTTCTCAAAAACATCTTTGCCTTTAATATAAGGGCTGTGGGGAAGGAGAAGAATAATTGAGGAAAAACACCATAAGTAAAATGAACTGGAGGATATAATTGCATGTGTAGTAAGAAGAACTAAGAAAAAAAAACTGGAAAATATTCAACTGCAAAAACATGATAATAAAAGTAACACAAGAATTTAAAGCATTGCTTCTACATATTGCCCTGGGTATTGAGATCTTGGCAAATGAGTGTTTAAAAGTAAGAATGCAGAGCAATTAGCTGAAAATTCATATATGACATCTCTCGGGAGTTTTTTGAACCAATTTCATTTATCCTTAGACTTTTAATATCTTCCATCTAAAATTTAAAAAATAAAATAAAATTACTAGTTTTCCTAATAAATAAACTCTCATTGCTTCTGATCACAAAAAATTAATGAGCTGTTAAATGTCCACAGAAACTGTTTTTAGTCTTAAATGGCTTCTTCTAAAAGGAAAATGATGTAACTCTTTTCAGAAGATTGGCTTAAACTTTACTTTCTATACACACACACAAAAGACTGAAATAAGCTCTTTTCTGTTATAGAAAAGCGAGTTAAACAGCAGGATCTACTTATCGAGTAGTGTGAATATCTATTTTTCAAAATGTGGAATATCTTCAGAAGCTTATCCTTCTTTACTTGGAGAGATTATTTTTCCAGGGATTCAGTGAAAGTTTCTACAGTTTTTGCAAAGCATTATGCATACTGGTAGGATCATCCAGATTACTGTAGAGGACTCCTAATTTTAGGAGCCAAATGCTGTCAGATGTCAATCCATGCACAGTATTGCTCAAAGAAACATTCTGTGCATCAGCCTTAAGGTCATGATGCTGACTTTGCAACTGCTCTTCCAATCTTTAAAGGATACGCAGCTCTTTCATATGAATGCTCAAATGTGACAATACCCTTTTTATTTTTCAAAGTTTTAAAATGGCCTTTTGAGATATAGATTACATTTCATAAAACTCACTTATTTTATGGTGAAATTTAAGGGATTTTTTAGTAAATTTACAAAGTTGTGCCACTATCACCACTATCTAATTTTAGAACAATGCTATCACCTTCAAATGATGAATAGATTTGCTGATATAGAAGGCTTCCCAGGTAGCAAGAGTGGCAAGGAATCTGCCTGCCAATTCTTTAGACACAAGAGATATGAGTTTGATCCCTGAGTTTGGAAGATCCCTTGGAGAAAGAAATGGCAACCCACTCCAGTATTCTTGCCTGGAAAAATCCCATGGACAGAGGAATCTGGCGGTCTACAGTCCATGGGGTTGTAAAGAGTTGGACATGACTGAGCACTTGTCAGCAAAACACATATAGGCTAACCTTTCATCTCAACTATGTTTTGATAGCCAATTCTATTTTTAAGTTTCTAAATGTGTCCTTTATACACTGACAGGTGGTACCAGCTTCTAATTTGTATAATAGGGCAACCAAATGTGGGATCATCTTAAAAAAAAAAAAAAACTTAGTCCTAGAAAGACTGAGGGACCCAAATATGATAAGCCAAAGAGCTGAGCTGGAGATTTTTTAGGGAAAGATTTTTTTGCATCAGCTGAGTTAAAGTTGGAGGTTAAAAAAACAAAAAGTTGAGGTTCCCAGTGGGAGAATGAAGAGCATATGAAAAACCCCAGTAAGTAAAAGTACTAGCACTTTATGTCTTCCTTTCTTAGGGCATCAGCGACAAATTATACCTATATTAGCCCTGCAAGATTATGTCCTTTTCTTTGATTCGTGTGTTCCATGAATTACGTTTAGCAAATACTTGACTGAAAGAGAGTAAAAGGATAGAGACAAAAGACAATTATATCCTACTTTTGGAGGGCTGTCTTCCAAAGCTGGAAGCAAAATTAAGACTAGAGACGGCAGATGTTTTAAATTAAATGTTTGATTTTTAAAAGTCATCTTTATTGACATATATATAATTGACCTATGATAAACACTTTTAAGTAGAGTCATACTCTACTTAACATATATTTTCTCCTTTTTTTAACTTATATTTTACTTTATAATTTAGTTTGTATGTTACCTTTGATGCTTTGAAATAGAAATTCATTGGAAAGTGTGAAAGTATAAAATCCAAATATTCTTAAAAGATTGCAATGCTTTGCTTTATTTCAAAACTAAAGTAAGTGATAATCTTACATATATGAATAATAATGACTATTGTTTTAAGTTTCATTAAACACTGCACACTTCAGAACTTGAAAATGCACTTTACATGAAAACCCACATTTACTCCTCAAACACCTCCTGACCCTCAGTTCCTTAATTAGCAGTTTGGGCACAATAAGAGTATCTGCTATGACTTTGGGGAAATTATTTTAAAATGCAATCAGGTAAGAAACAAAATTAGGATGGAAACACAATTAGGAATGATTCCAGAGCCCAAGCATTAATACAACATTCTGAAATACACATCTTAAAGAAATTACACCTAATATAAACTTTTCAGGAATTAGAGTGTTAAAAAGAGAACAAATTCCCTTATAAGTCTCTTTATTTGTTAAGCATTCTTCTTAAGATTCCAAAATTGAGGAATCCAATGGTAGGGATCTCTATATCACTGCTCACTCTCAGGAAATGCCATACATTTATTGTCAGTGGGGGTGATAAGCTTGGAAAATCAAATATCATCTTGAGAATATTTTAAAAGACTCATCAAAAAATTCCTTTTATTTCAAAAGAAAGTATTAAAATGAAATCATGCATGACTTGAAAATGTATTCAGATTTCTCCACAGTGTATAACAATAGGAAATTTTATCAGATTATATTTTCAATAAAAAGTGTTTGAATGAGTTTGATGTGATTCCTATTTCAATCATAAGGGTGACCTACACAGGTATCTTTTTCTTCGATCATTTTATTTCTGCTCTCGCCATCTGTATTTTAACCTGTTAATATGTGGGTGAATTTGAGGAAAAGCAAATCAGTTTGACCTTTAATGTAAAGTCATTTTTGTATGATCAAAACAGTACTATTTCCAAGACTATAAAGAACATGGATTTTAAGATTCAAAAGCACGTGCCATTCTCAGCAACCTGGGAGGAATGATAATGTGACCACTACTTGCATGATAATTTTATCTACATAACTGCCTTCCATCCTCTTGCTTTCACTGTATATTAAGACTTCTGCCCAAAGATATATGTTTAGCCAAGCTATTTTAATATAACTTATTAAACTTTAAAATGATTCAACGACAAACACTGGACTTCAGCTCACTGTAGGATGCCACATTTTCTTGCATCATTTCCCTTCTTTTTTAGCAGCTCTTTTACCACTAAACCAGAAAAGAAGGAATTATGCAGGAAAATTGCTATCAGCCACTACCCCTGCTGGACTCCAGAACCCAGAGCATAATAGCTTCCCCAGTGGAGCCTCTGAAGGTTTGGCCAAGCCATTAACCACTGCTCACACCTAAGGGAGGAACAGAGTAGAATGGCTCTCAGGCACCTCAGGAGATTTTTATGCAAACAAAATCTATTTGAAATGCAGATGTCCAGGGCCTAGCCCCAGAAATTCTCATTCAGTCCGTTTACAGTAAAATCCAAGAATATGCATTTTTAACATGCCCAGCTATCTATTTGTATCTGAATTTTTCAGTTGGCTTTTGTTTGAATATTTGCTCAGATCATTAAAAAGGTCTGGGACTTTCCTAGCAGTCCAGTGGTTAAGACTTCACCTTCCATTGCAGGAGGAACAGGTTTGATCCCTGGCTGGGGAGATAAGAGCCCACATGTCACAAGGCCAAGAAAGAGAAACAAAACAGAGAGAGTACTGTAGCAAACTCAAATAATTTAAAAATCATTCATATCAAAATAAATGAAAAGGCTTGCATTTAGAATGTTAAGATGAACGAAATATATCAGAATCTCATATATAATAGACACTTTACTTTCAAAATTAATGTAATAATAGATGTAACATTAGTGACATATGATCCTCTCATTGCATTGTATTTACGTAGGACTGGATATATCTTGGACTTTCAAAGTACTGCTTTGCATTTTGGGTCTCTTGTAACACCTTGACTTACTCATATTCACTGATGACTGTTATGTATTTGTTCAACAAATGAAAACTACTATATTTGCTTTGCATTTACTTTATAATCAAATCTCCATTACATCTCTGAATTAGATATGCCAAGAATCCTCAGGATTCTGTTTGTTCCTGTTGCTTCCTTCATAAAGGGAATTATCAGTTTTCAGCTGATTACTGAATCAAAACTTCCCCCACATTAACAAAGGAAGATGTGAAATTATTGGATACAAGGGGGAAGATGTATATAAAATTACATAGCCACAAAATTGATATGAGAAATGGGATCAAGAAACAGATTTTTGGAAATGGAGAAGAATGGGCATTGCATGATATTAGTTCCACGACTGATAGACTGAATTTGTGATAATGACCATCCAAGTGGATGTACCCAACAGGTAGGCAGAGGAGAGATAGGACTAATATTTTAGATAAATATTATCTGGTAAATCAGGTACCAATACAATAAATATTGTCTGAAATCAGGTAAGCAAAGTAGATTCAAACAAATCATGAAGCAGTTAGAAAAAAAGGTTGAGAACAGAACGCTATGGAACAGAAAAATGGTAATTATAGGGACAAGAGGTGATGCTGTTCTCTGTACTTCTGCCACTTCACAAACCAGCCCTTGCCTCCAAACCCGGTTCACATTCTACTTTTTCCTTAAAGCCTCTCTCATTTGTGTCTATGGTGAAAGGTACAGATGGCAATGCAGGAGACACGGGTTCAGTCCCTGTTTGGGGAAGATCCTCTGGAGAAGGAAATGGCAACTCACTCCAGTATTCTTGCCTGAGAAATCCCATGGACAGAGGAGCCTAGTGGGCTATATAGTCCATGAAGTGAAGAAGTGAAGTCGCTCAGTCGTGTCCGACTTGTAGCGACCCCATGGACTGCAGCCTACCAGGCTCTCCGTCCATGGGATTTTCCAGGCAAGAATACTGGAGTGGGGTGCCATTTCCTTCTCCAGAAGATCTTCCCAACCCAGGGATCGAACCTGGGTCTTTTGCGTTGTAAGCAGACGCTTTACCATCTGAGCCACCAGGGAAGTCATAGAGTCCATAGTATCACAAAAGATTTGAACACAACTTAGCAACTAAACAACAATGACAGATGGCATAGAGGACCACAGGGGATATAGGAGCAGAGATCAAAGGACAGGGATCACGGTTAGAGAATGATCATCAGCTGACTTACATTTTAACTTGCTATTAACATGTTATTTTCTCTCCCCTCTGAGTCAGATGTTCCTTGAGATCAGTAACCATAAACAAAAAAACAATAAAGCCATCCATTTATTCATTCAACAAAGATTCATTAAAATCTTACCACGGAGACTGCCATATGTGACACATGTGGTAGACAATAGGAGACATTCACTTAAGACAAAATCTCTGCTTTCAAGGATCTTCTAGCTGGTGAGACAGAACCAGCACCCCTGACTGCATCGCAACATGCTGGGTGAATATGTGCCCAAGACTTTCCTCTCACAGTGATGTCTTGGATACAATAGGAACTGAATAACTGAGGACAGAATGAACTGAATGTGTCAGCGTGGATTTGAAAGACTTCAAGATAGAAGCATGGGTGATGGGAAAGTAAAATGGATTTGTACCATTTTTGGTGACTTTCACTTTATGTCTTATTTTCATATGTGCAGATTCAAAATCTTCAAGGAAATGACAGTATCTAACAAAGTGACAATTTCTAGAAATGCTTAACCTCTTTCAAATCAAAGCAAGTGATTTAGACTACAAACTACTTTTGGTACTTCCTTTCTTTTATATCCTCATCTTTCTAATCACTACATGTAATGATTTCAGTATCTTATACACAATGTATGCTTCACTTTAACTGCTATTTTAAAGCCATCTTACTTCCTGTTCCAACTACCCTATATATTTAGTGTGTTAATGAGCACAAACTTATTAGCTCCAATGCAAAATGAATTAATCTGACTCCCAGTTTCTTAAATATTTAGAGATAACTATTCAATCAAGATGTGGTAGAAAAATCATGCTCCTGACAATGCTATTGTCTGGATTTTTAACCACTATTCGGTTGATTTCTGAAAAGGTCACAGCTCCACTAAGTGCCTTGTTATTTCTTATTTTGTTTCTTCCCTGCATAGATGTACACTTTAAAAAAAAATATTATTACATTTTTCAGTTCTGCATAAATCCAAGTAAATGAGAAATATTATTTTCCAGATCTGTTGATATTTATAAAAGCTTTAAAGTTTTCATTCAAATAAAATAGAAATTGGGTTTTGGTATAGTTTTTTACTTTTGTGGGTTAGTTAATGCAGTTATTCCTCAGATAAAATGCAGGTAATATTAATCTTCATCTCTCATTTCCTAATGCCTAGATGAGATAAATTTGCGTTTCCTCTTAGCACTAAGGGATCTGCATGAGGTACATGGAACATTTTGAATAAGAGCAAGAATGCAAATTAGGTGCAGAAGAAAAATCAAACTCAGAGGACTTTGGGCTGTGTGATTGTATCTAGCATGGAACTTGGACTCTGAGATATTTGCATTCATCTCCAGCACCAAAGGTGATTATTTCTTAATTAATTCAAGGTCCTGTGATGCCACGCTATGTTATGTTGACTCTCAAGATACAGAATTTAGATCTATATAGTGTTGTCACTCAGTCATGTCCGACTCCTTGAGATCCCATGGGACTGCAGCTCGCGAGGCTCCTCTGTCTGTGGAATTCTCCAGGCAAGAATACTGGAGTGAGTAGCCATTTCCTTCTCCAAGGAATCTTCCTGACTCAGGGATCGAACTTGGGTCTCCTGCATTGCAGGTAGATTCTTTACCATTTGAGCCACCAGGAAAGCCCACTGAGTGCTGCACCGAACACTTCTGGACGCTGTATAATACTATGTTCCTGCCTGCCTGTGGCCTGGACCACTTAATTTCCCCCTTGTCTCTGATAAAGGTGTCATGGACTGGAAAAACTGCCCTTGGCACACTTTCTCTTTATCTTATCCTTGAGCTTTAATATAACCTTCTTAGAGGCCACTTTTATTTCCTTCTTTAGGGGACTTTTGCTAAGATGATAGAGGAAGTGTAGAAATACATTGGACTTGGTAGTAATTCTTAACAGTCAGCTAAGAAACCTTGAGTAAATGATTCTGTTATTCAAAAAACTTGTTTATCATGTGTTTAATGGACATAGAGTCCCTTGGACTGCAAGGAGATCCAACTAGTCCATTCTGAAGGAGATTAACCCTGAGATTTCTTTGGAAGGAATGATGCTAAAGCTGAAACTCCAGTACTTTGGCCACCTCATGCGAAGAGTTGACTCATTGGAAAAGACTCTGATGCTGGGAGGGATTGGGGGCAGGAGAAGGGGACGACCGAGGATGAGATGGC
>SJYX01002948.1:328687-412537 GCA_006410675.1 Oreotragus oreotragus | reverse complement strand
GAGTCTGAGTGAACTCCGGGAGATGGTGATGAACAGGGAGGCCTGGCGTGCTGCGATTCATGGGGTCGCAAAGAGACAGACATGACTGAGCGACTGAACTGAACTGAACTGAATGGACATAAGAATGTCTTCCTTGCCTCTGTCAATAATAATCAGACTTATTGATTATATTAGTTTCCTAGGGCTGCCTGAACTGAACTGTAGGAGCCAGAAGTCTGACATCAAGGTGTTGGCAGCATCAGTCTCTTTAGAGGCTCTAGAGGAGAATTCATTCTCCTGCAGCTTCTGTTCACTGCAGGCGTTCCATGGCTGTGGCCACATGTCCACATCTGCCTCTGTGGTCACATGCTCTCTTCCTGTTTTCTGTGTTAAGTCTCCTTCTGACTTACTCTTACAAGGACACATGTGAACAAACTTTCTTATAAAGATACATGTTATTGGACTTAAGACCCATTGGGTAATCCCAGATAAACTCTTCATTTTGAGATTGCTAACTTGATTGCATCTGCAAAGACCCTTTTTCAAGTAAGGTAACATTTACAGATTCCAAGGAAAAGGACATACACATGTCTCCTTGGAGGTCACCATTCAGACCACTACACTAAACACCATCTTCAGATGTCTAAGAAAAAATGTCCTTTGATATTATCCATTTAGAAACAGTTAGGGCTGCCCTGGTGGCTTAGGGTAAAGAACTCGCCTGCCAGTGCAGGAGACAGGTGTTCAATCTCTGATCCACATGCCACAGAGCAACTAAGCCCGAGCCATAGCTCTTGAGCCTGCGCTCTAGAGTCCAGGAGCTGCAACGACTGACTCCCCGTGCTGCAACTACTGAACCCCTTCCATCATAGCAAGAGAGTAAATCAGTCTTGCCACGCAGCAATGAAGATCCAGCACAGCCAACCCCCCCACCCAAAACAGTGTATGTATCTTCTTAAATAATTTTGGAATATGCTTACATTTCATAGATTACTTTAACAAATCCTAACTTTTGTAAAATGAAAATCATAGCTCATCCTCTGTACATTTCATCTGCCAGATGTCAATTTTGCAAATATTTACAGAATTGTAGTGCATGGTTATAGAGGAATAAGCTTTTTTTTTTCTGTTAAAAAAAAGTGCTAATTTTTTATATATGTAATTGTAAAATGTTGACTAAACATTAATTTGGAATTAGTCTAGGAACCTCTAAAAGAATTCACAGTGATAGCTTTCTAAAGTCAAAGTTAACCTTGGTCAATATTTTATGGCTAGATATATATACTTTATTATCAAATATTAGGAGATTTGGATGGAGAGGGAAATGGAAACCCACTCCAGCATTCTTACCTGGAAAATCCCATGGACAGAGGAGCCTGGCAGGCTACAGTCCATGTGGCCACAAACAGTCAGACATGACTGAAGCGACTTAACACACACACAGGAGATTTGGAAATGAATCAACATTCGGACGCAACGGAGCAACTGAGCATGCAACGTTCAGATAGACATTGAGATTATTGACATCAGGTGGCATTGTGAATGATATAGTGAGAAAAAAAAGGGGGAGGAAGAATGACAAATGATCTAATTAGGTGACTCAGAATATCCAATTGCATGTGGCACACTTGGTATATTGGTAAACTTTCAATGAATCATGTAGAAAATTATCAAGGTACTAGAGGAGACTGGCTTCACAGAGTCTTAACCTTTATCAATGCATTAGAGTCTGATTGTTTCCAACCAAACTTAGTGTTTGAAGTAAAAATACATAAACGCAGTGGAAATGCTATGATCTATGGCAATGGCACCCCACTCCAGTGCTCTTGCCTGGAAAATCCCATGGACAGAGGAGCCTGGTAGGCTGCAATCCATGGGGTCGTGAAGAGTCAGACATGACTGACCGACTTCACGTGCATCATATTCCTAGATATAGGCATATATCTACTATGTTGAAACCAATGGATTTGGTATCTTTATTGCTTTGCTAAGTTTTTAGAAATAAACAGATACAACACAGTGCTAAAAACTTAATTAAATTTCTTGTCCATACCTCCTGAGCAGAGCACCATTTTCCCTTTGTTTTGGCCTTATGTCATTTCCATTCCATTTGATTTGACCAAGAAAAAATGAATTAAATTTGCAAGTAAAATGACAGGAGACATTTCTCAAAAAAGGCATAATATCTACTGATCTTCTTTTCATCTATTCCTTTGTCATAAACATTTGTCTGGCAAGTGCCTTCATTAACTCTGGCTCCTTGTTGCTTAGGCTTTTATCTAACCGGATGAACAATAGCTATACTTCTATGATTTCAAATAAAGGGGGCCTAGACCAAAGTAAACTTTCTGTATCAGGGCAACAATTATAGATAAACCACCCTGAAACAAACAGAGAAGTTAGGTTTGCTGGCTTTGTTTTATCTGAAGAAAAAGACAATGTAGAGAGAAATGGGATATTTAAATACTATAAACAATAATAATGGCCACCATTGTTTTACTAAAACACACACAAAAAATAAATGGAAGGAAGGGAGGGAGGGAGGAGGGAAGGAGGAAAAAGGAAGAAAGGAAGGAATATGCATATAGAACTAATAAGTGACTATAGCATTATCTAGGTAGCCAGTCAATGAGGTCACTAAGAGTCGGACACGACTGAGAGACATCACTTTCACTTTTCACTTTCATGCATTGGAGAAGGAAATGGCAACCCACTCGTGTACTTGCAGAGAATCCCAGGGACAGGGGAGCCTGGTGGGAGGCCATCTATGGGGTCACACAGAGTCGGACCTGACTGAAGTGACTTAGCAGCAACAGCAGCAGCAAGCCTGCTAGGGCAAAATACTTCAGACTGGTGGCTTCAACAACACAGTTTTCTCGCAGTCCCAGAGGATAGGAAGTCCAAGATCAAAGTGCAGGCAAGATAAGATTCATCCTGAACCCTCTTTTTTAAACTGCTTATAGATGGTCACCATCTCTCTGTATATTCTCATGACCTTTTCTTTGTTTCCTCATGGATAGAGAAAGAGCTCTCTGACATCTCTATATTCTGTAGACACCATCCTACAGGATCAGGACCCACCCTTATAATCTTCTTTAACCTTAATTACTTCCTTCATCTCACACGCTAGTAAAATAATGCTCACAACTGAACTTCCAGATGTTCAAGCTTGTTTTAGAAAGGGTAGAGGAACCAGAGATCAAATTGCCAACATCCACTGGATCGTTGAAAAGGAAAAGAGTTCCAGAAAACATCTACTTCTGCTTTATTGACTATGCCAATGCCTTTGACTGTGTGGATCACAATAAACTGTGGAAAATGCTGAAAGAGATGGGAATATCAGACCATCTGACCTGCCTCTTGAGAAATCTGTAATGCAGGTAATGAAGCAACAGTTTCATGGAACATTGGACATGGAACAACTGGTTCCAAATAGGAAAAGGAGTATGTCAAGGCTGTATATTGTCACCCTGCTTATTAAATTTATACACAGAGTACATCAGAGAAATGTTGGGCTGGAAGAAGCACAAGCTGGAATCAAGATTGCCGGGAGAAATATCAATAACCTCAGATATGCAGAAGACACCACCCTTAAGTTTTTTCATATAAATAATGTTAACCACAAAAAGACAAAAGCCTCCATTGTAATTTTGTTAATTGCATCTTGAAGAACAATTCCCATCTTCTGTTTTGAACTATGGTATATGAAATCATCCACAAATATTCCTTGTACTAATTAACTGTACTCAAACTTGTCTCACACTTTCTGGAAATATAACACACACAGCTATATATTTGGTATCTGTTTTGAGATAATGTTCTCCTGCTTTTAGCTTACTGGCATTTCCTTCTATGCCATGGAAATAAAGATTACTAGATCATTTGGAATATCACTGCTTACTTTCACTAGAGACCTCTTTTCACTTTTCAAATTACTAAATAATGAGACACAATCAGAAATAACATAGAAAAAAATGTTAACTCAGATTTTTTCTCTCTAACTGCTTACTATCAAGACACTGTAGGTCTGCATATATCTTAAACAAAGCAAAGACAAATATAATTTATACATTTATTTTAGGGAAAGTCTGTCACATTTTTTGAATTCTGGTATTGGCTTCCCTGGTGGCTCAGATGGTAAAGAATCCGCCTGCAATGCAGGAGACCTGGGTTCGATCCCTGGAGGAGGGCATGGCAACCCACTCCACTAATCTTTCCTGAAGCATCCCCATGGACAGAGGAACCTGGTGGGCTATAGTCCATGGGGTTGCAGAGTCAGACACAACTGAGCAACTAAGCACAGCATAGCACAGCACATTGTCTGTCTCTTATACACATCTCCAAAATCACTGCAAATGGTGATGGCAGCCATGAAATTAAAAGATGCTTACTCCTTGGAAGGAAAGTTATGACCAACCTAGATAGCATATTTAAAAGCAGAGACATTACTTTGCCAACAAAGGTCTGTCTAGTCAAGGCTCTGGTTTTTCCTGTGGTCATGTATGGATGTGAGAGTTGGACTATAAAGAAAGCTGAATGCTGAAGAATTGATGCGTTTGATCTGTGGTGTTGGAGAAGACTCTTGAGAGTCCCTTGGACTGCAAGGAGATCCAATCAGTCCATTGTGAAGGAGATCAGCCCTGGGATTTCTTTGGAGGGAATGATGCTAAAGCTGAAACTCCAGTACTTTGGCCACCTGATGCAAAGAGCTGACTCATTTGAAAAGAACCTGATGCTGAGAAAAATTAAAGGTGGGAGGAGAAGGGGATGACAGAAGATGAGATAGTTGGATGGCATCACCCACTCAATGGACATGAGTTTGAATAAAGTCTAGGAGTTGGTGATGGACAGGGAGGCTTGGCGTGCTGCAGTCCTTGGGTCACAAAGAATCGGACACTACTGAGTGACTGAACCAAACTGAACTGAACTGAACTCCCTTAACGACTCCATCCCCAAAGACAGCTACAGTGGTGGGGGTGTGGGGGGTAGAGTCAGAGTTTCAGCATATGAATTCTTGAGTCACACAAGTTCAGACTATAACAAACACTTATTAATTTATCTACTAAAGGAAAGTTTTCTTATAAGGGTACTAATGTACCTTTGAAGAAAGGTTATTTGATTTCCAATTCCGAATGATTCAAAGACTGAATATCAAGAATCAAGAGGAAATTCTTTCTAGAAACCAGAGAAGATACTTACTTGGATTAAGAGCCCTTTCCTGAATGTAGGACTAAGTCATCCAATTTCAACTCAGTAAAACAGAATCTAGTGTATACCTCTTTAAATGATGGTGTTTCAGATATTTTAGAGCAATGTTTCTTCCTCCCTGAGTCTTCTCTACTTGAATATAAGCATCCTCAGTTTATTGTTCATGTTACAGGATAGAAGGCAGGTCCCGGGAAGGACTTGGAAACCATCAATATTTCTCTTAAATTTCCATATAAGACTGGCTATATATTCTTTCTAATAGCCTGAAACTAAACCTTCTCACTGATTTATTTGAACCATAATATAATCCTCTATGACAAAATAACATGAATGGAAATAAATATGAGTCCCAGAAAATATGGCTAATGATTACTTGCTTATTCATTTATTCAGCAAATATTTGCTGAGTATTCATTATGTGTCTTAAATTGGTTATTTGTTACTTGGAAGTTCCCTAGTTCATTTCTGTATCCCCAGTGGTCTATCATATACCCGTTATGACAACATTTTTTGTGATGAGTGTTTTGATGAAATTGAAAAAGTTTTTCGAAGATTATATAACTAATTTATCTGAGGAGATTGGGGATGACTAATAAAGGAAATTTTCCCCAAAGAAGTGATATTTAAGCACAGATATAAAGATTGCCTAAATGTTAATAATGTAAATTAGGGCTAAGGAGGGATAGAGAGATTATCAGGCATGAAAAAAGAGCGTGTATAAAAGCTCTGAAGACAGAAGATGCTTAGAAAAGGATCTCAGAAAAGACCAGGAGGGCTAGAACAAGGAAAGAAAGAGAGACAAGACCAAATAAATACAGGTCAAACAATGTGACTGATGTTATAAGCATCTTTGTTCTGCGCCAAGACCCGTGCTGGAGACTCAGAGTAGAGCTGTGACAAAGGCTGATTAGTCTCCCTCAAGGAGCTTAGAGTCTAGCAAGGTAATACACAAATGTATTGAATATTACCTGTTTGTCTCTATAAAGTCAAAACTATTGCTCAAAACTTCTAAGAACTTAATTTTAAGATGGCTGCCTTTGTTACAGCTTCTAGCAATTTCCAGTTTATAACAAGTATTCTGGAGTAACACCTTGGCAAAACTAAGAATGTAAGTAACTTAAAAAAAAAAAAGTATTTATTTATTTGTCTGTGCCAGGTCTTAGTTGCAGCATGTGGGATCTCTTTCCCCGACCAGGGCTTGAACCTGGGCCCCCTGCATTGGGAGCACAGAGTCCTAACCACTGGACCACCAGGAAGTCTTCAAGTAGCTATTTGTATTCAAACTTATTCTGTTGTCAAAATCTGAAAGAAATTTCATACATAATGGCATAATTGCAATGTGTTATCTGAAAGCAAGCAAGTCTATGTACCTACTGTTTACCTGGTCTTTTCTTTATTTAGTGTATCCCTTGTATTACTCAGACAAGGAGAAAGGAACCTAACTATACCACTACTTAGGCATACTTTCATTTAGGTATGCCTGGTGCTATTAGTCCTCCTTAACACCCTTTCATGATCTTTCCTTCAATAGTTGGTCATAAACAGAAACAAATATGTGTGGAGTATGAAGCAAGGTTCCGAAAATGGAGTCATTCATCTTCCTTGGAATAAGGCTCATAAGCAAAACTTTATAAAAGGATGAGGAAACAGGAAAATCCCTAACTGAGAAAAATACTAAGGAATATTCCACTTATTGAGAGTATCAGAGAACTAGGTGATGTTTTTATGTTTCCATCTCAAGGCAACACAACTGCACTAGATAGTAGCAGCTGGATACTAATCTATCCAGCTGGATAAAGAGCCTACTTTCTTCTTAAATAAATCTTGGCACAATATTGTTCTATATTTGTCAAACTCTGTAACTGTATACTCAACTTCAAGAGATGTAATTTAAAAAAAATCGTTATGTGTCTATGGACTTGCAGCGATCATTTCATCTTTTTTGTTTCATATATTTTCCAGTTTTATAAAATGTCTGTGTTTTCTCTGATAAGTCATTATCAAGGTATTATCCTCTTACATCTGTTGTGCTCAAAAAGAAAAAAAAATGCAGTAAATATAATTAAGATAAGAAACCATAGGATAGAGCAGGTTAAGTTTCCAAGACAACAAGATGATATAAAATGGAAATGCCTCTACATATGAAGGATTGTAATGAAGTTTTTTTATTTTTATTTTTACTTTATTTTACTTTACAATACTGTATTGGTTTTGCCATACATTGACGTGAATCCACCACGGGTGTACATGAGTTCCCAATCCTGAACCCTGCTCCCACCTTCCACCCCATATAATCTCTCTGGATCATCCCCGTGCACCAGCCCAAAGCATCCTGTATCCTGTATCAAACATAGACTGGCAATTCATTTCTTACATGATAGTATACATGTTTCAGTGCCATTCTCCCACATCATCCCACCCTCTCCCTCTCCCTCAGAGTCCAAAAGTCCACTCGTTACACATCTGTGTCTCTTTTGCTGTCTCGCATACAGGGTTATCATTACCATCTTTCTAAATTCCATATATATGTGTTAGTATACTGTATTGGTGTTTTTCTTTCTGGCTTACTTCACTCTGTATAATNCTTTGGGTCTAAGAGTCACTCTTCATCCAGCATCTTGAAGGTGTGGAATTAATGTTGGAACACTCCGCAAGTCATTTCTGAGTTGCTGCGTTCACGCCCGTCTGGGGACAGACTGGAGTCGCAGGCCGTCGGCCTGACCTTGGGGCGGAACAGCCATCTCCCGTCCTGGTGCTGCTCCAGGACGCGGCCCTTCTAGCTTAACGCCGGGTACTCCTCTGGCCGATCCTCCCCGTCCTTGAGCTTCCTGAGGCGGCAGGGGCCTGAAACAACACGGACAGGACTGAGGTCCGCAGGCTGGCCCGGGGGTGCCGCGCAACAAGCAGAACAGAGGACGGGTCTCGACAGACAGGTGTGTGCCGTCGCCTCGAGTGCAGCCCAGGCCCCCGACTAAGGCAGGGGGGCGGGGTGAGGCTGCACCCAGAGCCAGGTATCTGAGGAGCCCCGGCCGGCGACGGGGGTTGGGAGGCGCAAGGAGCACCCGGGGAGGCTACACGGAGCACAGGCGTTTACTCTGGGCCCCAGAAAAACCCTAAGCGCAGTCAGAGTCAAGCAAGTGTGGTGAAGGCGCCAGCAGGGTGAGGGTCCGGCAGAGGAGCCCCTCAGCTGTGGGGGAGACACGCAGACAGCGGCCGGGAGCAGGGAAAGCGCGGTCGTGGGGCCCACCCTAGGGAGCCCGAGGCTGGGGACCCCAGGTAGCGAGGATGGGGTCTGCCTTGGGGTGGCCGCTCGAGGTCAGGGAAAGTTTCAAATTCCTAAAGCCAAGACCTCCCCTCAGAGCCCCTTTCTCTATTGCGTCCCAAGACTGCCCCACCTCCCGTCCACTCTCTCCAGGCCAGAGCCTGGGAGGGAGACAAATGAAAGGAAGCATTTCCAGCCTGAGGGTCACCACCCACCAGGTGAAGAGGCACCAAGGTCAGCATGGGAGGGGATGGGGCCCCCACCCCCAAGCAGCGCAGAGCCAGGAGAGAGGGAGAGCACTTACTTGTGCAAACTGAGCAGGGTTGTAGAAGGGGACCCCGGCCCCAGGAGGGGCCCCCGCAGGGGCGAGAGCACCGGGAGCCTGGGGAGCACACAGACACCGTCTCACCCTCTGGCCGAGCACAGCGGCTTGGTTCGTTTGCAAATACAGACATTGTTTCTGAGGAGGGTTTATCACACTTTTGAGGGCGCCACAGAAGCAGGTCAAAGGCGCTTATTGCAGAACTACCCTTAATTATTTAATGGGGCTCAGAAGACCAGTAAAACTAGGGCATGCACACGCAGCAGTGGGGGAGGGGGAGCAGGCACTAGGGACCGCTCCAGACCACAGGCGTCCAGCTACAAAATCCAGTGCTCTAGTTCACAAACGGACAAGTCCCAGGAGGTGCTTCTGCTGAGCCAAGGGAAAGCTTAGTCCCACAACACACGGAAGAGGTGAAGTGCTCTTTTACTTCCCATCGAGCCTGACCACAGGACAGCGGCCACTGCCTCACCCTGCCTGGCCTAGAACACTTTCTCCTGCTTGATGAGAAACAGAACCTGAGTCTTTGAAATGAGAGCTTCCTGGTCCCAGTTGGCTTAAGATGTGCGTGCGTGCATGCACACACACACCCTGTGAAGCTACGCCTGTAACTAGTCCTTTGAAAAACTCAGTTCAGAAAGAGCACAACCACAGAACTTGTCCCTTCGCTATGGGCATCCTGGAGTCAGGCTGACTGTGGATGTGCCTGGATATTCGACACCACCCTCCGGGAACCTCAAAAGAAAGGAGCACTGTGCCCTCAGGCGTGTGGGCACAGAAGAAAGGAGCACTGTGCCGCTCAGACGGCTGAGCGGCAACAGGTGGCGTCAGGGGCCAGGGGCAGAGGCTGAGGAGCACAGCGATCTCAGGGGAAGGACAAGCCCCGGGCACGCGGCCAGCACAGGTACCTGGTTAAAATGCTGGCTCACTTCCCGTGATAATGAGCTCAGTGAACTACAGCGTGAAAGCTACAAAACAGCAAGAACACAGACACAGACGACACCAAGTCAGCGTGCGCGCCACTGCTCCAGCTGGCAGTCCAGTCCCAGCAGCCACGCTGCTGCTGCAGCCGACACAGCTCGATGGGGAGAACGCCTCAAACTCCTGCTTCACGGACAGCCTTCGCAGGGAATGGCCCGTGCGAGAGGGAGGTTCGCCCAGCCCCGGGCCTTGGGCGGCCTGACCTCACGCTGCCCGAGCGACGGAGGGGACCCCCGCTGACGAACGCTCGCAGCCATCACTCTGGCCCAAGCTCCCAAATGACTCTGCGGACCCAAGTGTGCCTTTTTTAGGAAACACAATGCAACTCTGGCTCCTTAGTTTCTCAACTGCCCTTTGGCCACCCACTAACGTGGCCTTAGAGAAGCCCCTCAGACACGGTGGGCCTCCGAGGCCCAGGTTCTCCGCAGACGCGCCCCCAGTGCCGATTACCTCTCCTCCCTGGGGACCGTCCAGTCCAGATGCTGGGAGTTCAGGTCCAGGGAGCAACGCCACTGCAGGCCCGAACACCTGCCGGGACAGGGGGGAGGCTGCTACCAGCAAAGCCAGGTGAGCCGGGGCTCCCACGAGCAGCAGGAGCACGTGGGAGAGCGGCACGGCCTCCCGGGGACCCTCCNGTTGCCTGAGAGAAGCAGGGCTTTAGCTGGAAATCCAAAGGCACCAAATTCTGGATTGACAACATGGATTTAAAATGTTTAAATAGGGTTTCCTTGGTGGTTCAAATGGTAAAGACTCTGCCTGAAATGTGGGAGACCTGGGTTCAATCCCTGGGTTGGGAAGATCCCCTGGAGGAGGGCATGGCAACCCACTCCAGTATTCTTGCCTGAAGAATCCCATGGACAGAGAAGCCTGGCAGGCTACATTCCATGGGGTCACAAAGAGTTGGACATGACTGATCAACTAAAAAGTTTAAATATTACATTTAGAATTTACAACCTCCCAGTGCTCAGCAACTTAACTGAACCCTTACTGAGTTTCTTTGCCTGAGAATAGTTTATCTTTAATACTTATCACTTTGACTATTGAACTCTTTTTCTTGAGGTCAAAATGATGACCTAAAATGACTTTCATCTTTCATGTACACTAGGACTTGGCACAGTGACTAAAATAAATACTTGGTAAATGTAGATCATTAATAGTAGTTGTAGTAGTAACCAAAATTAATATACTGATGATGTCATACATTCTAGTCCAATGTGTGGACTAAATTACTACTTCAGTTATCTCTTGCATACTAGACTCATTTCTAGTGTACTTTTCAGTGAAATGGCATAGGTTACAGGCATATAAACATGTCTAACAAAAATTACACTATTTTTCAGGAATATAATATCCATATCCTCGGATCTTGCCAGTAAATAAGATAATCTTCATAGGGTGATTTTCATGGGCAGGAGATATTATTTGGTGTACAGGTTGTTTAGTCTTATCTGAAAATTTACTTTTCCCAAGAAGAGAAAAAGAAAGTGTGGTTTTATTGTTGATTTTCTTTGCCACAATTATGCTGACTCTTTGTGCTTAAAAACCCGTTTAAGGTTTTATAATATGGGATCAAGTGTATTATACCACATTCATATAAGGCTGAACTATACTTTTAAAGTACCTGAACTATAAATAAATATGGGCTTCCAGGGTGGCTCAGTTGTAAAGTATCCACCTGACAATTCAGGAGAGGTGGGTTCTATCCCTGGGTTGGGAAGATCCCCTGGAGGAGGAGATGGCAATCAACTCCAGTGTTTTTCCCTGGGAAATCCCATGGACAGAGGAGCCTGGCAGGCTACAGTCCATGAGGTCTCAAAGAGTCAAACATGACTGAGCAAGCATGCATGCAACCAGGACTTTAAATAATTATCTGAAGAATATATACACACACTCACACTCCTACATTGACTTAAAAGTACTTTTTACTTTAGCAGTAGAATTGCTAAAGCTTCCTGCATCAAGAGGTTGATGGGGTGATACTCAGACTTTTAGGATTTGAGTATACCAAAGTGACTAGTTTTGTCTCTGTGCATTCTTTGTCACTGCAATACTGTTGGCAAAAAGCTGACTCACTGGAAAAACCCTGATGCTGGAAAAGACTGAGGGCAAGAGGAGAAGGGGCTGACAGAGGATGAGATGGTTGGATGGTACCACCCACTCAAAGGACATGAGTGTGAACAAACTCCAGGAGATGGTTAAGGACAGGGAAGCCTGGAGTGCTGCAGCTCATGAGGTCGCTAAGAAACAGACACAGCTTCGCGAATGAACAACAAAGCTCTGTCCCTGTGCATGGTTTTCCTATCGCAGCAATACTGACATATGTCTTACATATACATGCGTAGTTATTTTGCAAATGAAATGCTTATTCAGTCCATAGGCATTTTAATGTGTCTATAGATCACTACTGTGTTCCAAGCATTAGGTTTTTTTTCCCCCTTTCTTTAAATTTATCCCACCCAAGGGTTCTCTAAATACTGGAAAAGAACCAGTGAGTTGGAGCCAAATGAGACAAAATTACCTCCCTTTGCCTACTTCACAATCCAAGGTTCCTGCCTGGGAACTGAGGCATCCCTGGGTGGCTGGACACCACATGGGATCAATTCAGCCTCAACCTTGTTCGCTATTTGATCAAATAAAACTGCAGAAATTCCTTTCAAATATCCATACATGTACACTAAAGAATATTGAGGCAATTCTTTAATTATATTTTATGAGTACTGTAATGAGACTTAAAAGTTTATATTAATAATAGGATGATTAAAAAATGCTAGAAATAAAATCCAAGTGTTAGAATTGCCATTTATTACATTTAAAGTCGCTAAGTTGTATCCAACTCTTTGCGAACCCATGGACTATACAGTCCATGGAATTCTCCTGGACAGAATACTGGAGTGGGTAGCCTTTCCCTTTTTCAGGGGATCTTCCCAACCCAGGAATTGAACCCAGGTCTCCCGCATTGCAGGCAAATTCTTTACCAGCTGAGCCATAAGTGAAGCCCAAGAATACTGGGGTGGGTAGCAGTGCCATGCAGAATTGCTATTTCTAGGAAATAAACTTTACAGTAAAAGTGTCTTGCAGAAGTGTGTGGGTGAGTGTTCATATGTATATAAAATAAAACTTAGATTCAGTGACATCACTAGTGAAACAAAAATGCTTAGAAAGAGCCAAATGTGTCTTTGGGAGAGTTTGCTTAATCAGATGCTTAAAGTAAGACAAGTCTCTGTGTGAAACTTGGAAATCTCCTAGGAGCAGCCAGATTCCACACTGAGACCCAACAGAGTTCTGGGCTATGCTGTATTTTGTAGAAGGAAAAGCAGGTGCTGAGAGCTAAGTAGCCAATTACTCTTTATAGCCACATAAGGACTGGAGGCAAGTAGGCCTTTCCAACAAGTTGTATTATGCGATCACTGGCTTTGCAGGGAATCTCACGAATGTATAACCTTCTGATTGCCTTTTTGATTGAAAGTTCCATCTGAGATCAAGGCAGTGCAACCAGTAATAAGATTTCAAAAAATCCCATCACTGGCACTGTTGGAAAGGCTGAGCATGACTGAAATCCCATCATTGTCAGTCAAAAAATAAGGTAACAGTGGGCATCACTATAAAAGCTATATAAATGCACAATTTAAACATAAATATCAACATCAAAAGACTATATATATATACATATATATTTATACACACAGATATCTTCAAGTTTTTAGAAATAAATTTATATTTGCGACTTTTCTTCTCACAATCACATACTACCAAAAACCTGGAGTGGTGGCTTTTTGTTTTTCTGAACCTAACTTTGAAAGAAATTGTACTGAAGGTGAAGGATTTTAAAGGCTGGTTTTTATTTAAGAACAAAATAATGACTGTGGTACCTGACATTAGAATGAAATGCATAACATTGTGAAGTTGGATTAGATATTTTTTTATATTGTGTTTCTGTGAAGACAATAACCGTAGAACATATTTCACAAGAAATGTAGTTTTCAATGTACTTTTAAATTTTCCTCTATTCCATTACTTTGTCTTTTGCTACACAAAGCACCTTTGCAAAGTTACTCAGTAGGCCAAATGGTGCTGCATGTATTCTTGTCACTGTAGTTATTGCTCTTTATGATGGTTATTCTATCCGTACCAGGGTTTATTTTCATTATTTTCTTCTTAGTCAACACACATCTGTATATCACCTTGTGTAATTTTTGTTGTTGTTATTGTTTATCTGATGTACTTTTGACATTAAAGATATTCTAGTTCCGGTATTTTCCACCCAATGCTAGTATTACAGAGGTCATGCCATTTAAAATCCCCCTGATTTGATGGTCTATCTAAAAGGAAAGGGAAGTGTGTCTCCTATGAACACTGAGCATCATGCTGCTCAATAACTGGGCTGTGTAGCTAATATGGAAAGATTATATGAGACGGTATCGCCAAATGATTTATTTATAAAAAATTGCCAAGTGATTTACTTATAAAATTTATAGTTTAAAATTTTATTTATTTATTTACTTTATGTATAAGAAAATGAGCTAATGAATCTTGCCTAAGCTAATTTTTGAAGCATGGCCTTGTAAACAGTTATTTGCATCTAGCTTTAAACTTAGGTTGGTCTGACACTAAAGCCCATGCCTTTCTTTCTTTTTTTAAATTGTTATATTCCTTTTACTTATTTATTTTATTTTGTATTGGGGTATAGCCAATTAACAAACAATGTAATAGTTTCAGGTGAACAGCAAAGGGACTTGGAGATATATATAAGTATCCATTCTCCCCTCAAACTCCCTTCCCATCCATGCTGACACATAACACTGAACGGAGTTCCATGTGCTATACAGTAGGTACTTGTTGGTTACCCATTTTAAATATAGCAGCCTTTTACGTGCCCATCCCAAACGCCCTCACTACCCTTTCCCTCCACCATTACCCTGGGCAACCATAAGTTCGTTTCCTAACTCTGTAACTCTGTATCTGTTTTGCAAGCAACCTCATTTGTATAATTTCTTTTTATATTCCACACGTAAGAGGCCTCATACGATATTTCTCCTTCTCTGTCTGACTTACTTCACTTGGTATAACATTTGCTAAGTCCATTCATGTTGCTGCAAAGGCAAAGCCCATGACTTTTAACTAAAAAACACTTTCTGTGATTATAACATGAGGCTTGTGACAACAAGTAGTAACTGAGTTATACACAGCGATATGGGAAGAACTGAGGAAGGAAAATGTGACTCTAAATGGAAAGTCTACAAGGAGAAGTTTTCAAATAAGATGAGACACAATAAATGGTTGCAACAGTAACCAAAGCTTTTCAAAACCAACACTAAGAGGGGGAAACATCAAAAGATCACATTGATAGGTTACTGACATCTTCATGGACCCTCGAGCTTCTAGGAATTCTATGTTTGCCTAAATGGCAGCATGTTTGGGGGACAAGCAAAATGAGGTTCAGTGATGTCTTAAGGGATTTTTCTTGGTTAAATTACACATCTAATAAGTGAAAGAGGCAGAAATCAAACTCTGGTCTTCTAGCTCATTACCAGTTCTGGGATGTTGTGATTTTGGTGCATGCTCCCTTCTCTTTTATTTGCAGTAGTTCCATCTGGGTTGCAAGGCTAGCAGGCATTTGCTGGAGGAACTGGTGTTTAGTTTTCTCTTCCCCTAACTCAAGTTACCTGCTATCATATGATATACATCTTGAGGGGAAGTATTATCTCTCACAGGTTTCTTTATTAGTAGATCATAAATGGCTCTAGCATTATCCACAGATGACAGAAGAAGGGTTGTCTGAGGAGGAAAACTGTAGAAAACAAAAGTTTCAACAAATGCAGAGATTCAGACAAGAAAATAAAATGAAAGGTCACTGAGAGTAAATCTGAATTCTTCAGATCTCCTCTGTGCATGCAAAAATATCCAGGGCCACTCTGTGACTCCTCATAAAAATGAGCCAGGGCTTGACAACCATGGTCTAACTGAACACAACCGGAGTCACCGGCATCCTTCTCTCTCTAATCTGTGCACTCACTCATTATCACTTCACCAATATTTTTTTCTGATTTTCTTTAATTCAGCATCTAAAGTTTGAGAACTATTCCATACTGGTTGTCTAATTGTTGCATGAATGAATGGATTATCTAGGTTCAAGGACAGAGCTACAAATAACTATATTGCAAATAAACTTAAAAATATATATCATTCTAAATTCCATTACAAAATATGTGTTAGATCCTATAATCATAGAGCACTTGCCTTGCCTTTCCAAGACATAGAGTCTAACTGTATAAATTACAGAAACAAATGAATAATAAAACATTGGATTTGTCTATGCTGTGGAAAAGGTAAACAGACAGTTCTATGAAAGTTCAGAGAAATAAATCTAACCCTGTTCAGTATCCTGCTAGAGACAAACCTTTTTGATTGAAAGTTCCATCTGAGATCAAGGCAGTGCAACCAGTAATAAGATTTCAAAAAATCCCATCACTGGCACTGTTGGAAAGGCTGAGCATGACTGAAATCCCATCATTGTCAGTCAAAAAATAAGGTAACAGTGGGCATCACTATAAAAGCTATATAAATGCACAATTTAAACATAAATATCAACATCAAAAGACTATATATATATACATATATATTTATACACACAGATATCTTCAAGTTTTTAGAAATAAATTTATATTTGCGACTTTTCTTCTCACAATCACATACTACCAAAAACCTGGAGTGGTGGCTTTTTGTTTTTCTGAACCTAACTTTGAAAGAAATTGTACTGAAGGTGAAGGATTTTAAAGGCTGGTTTTTATTTAAGAACAAAATAATGACTGTGGTACCTGACATTAGAATGAAATGCATAACATTGTGAAGTTGGATTAGATATTTTTTTATATTGTGTTTCTGTGAAGACAATAACCGTAGAACATATTTCACAAGAAATGTAGTTTTCAATGTACTTTTAAATTTTCCTCTATTCCATTACTTTGTCTTTTGCTACACAAAGCACCTTTGCAAAGTTACTCAGTAGGCCAAATGGTGCTGCATGTATTCTTGTCACTGTAGTTATTGCTCTTTATGATGGTTATTCTATCCGTACCAGGGTTTATTTTCATTATTTTCTTCTTAGTCAACACACATCTGTATATCACCTTGTGTAATTTTTGTTGTTGTTATTGTTTACCTGATGTACTTTTGACATTAAAGATATTCTAGTTCCGGTATTTTCCACCCAATGCTAGTATTACAGAGGTCATGCCATTTAAAATCCCCCTGATTTGATGGTCTATCTAAAAGGAAAGGGAAGTGTGTCTCCTATGAACACTGAGCATCATGCTGCTCAATAACTGGGCTGTGTAGCTAATATGGAAAGATTATATGAGACGGTATCGCCAAATGATTTATTTATAAAAAATTGCCAAGTGATTTACTTATAAAATTTATAGTTTAAAATTTTATTTATTTATTTACTTTATGTATAAGAAAATGAGCTAATGAATCTTGCCTAAGCTAATTTTTGAAGCATGGCCTTGTAAACAGTTATTTGCATCTAGCTTTAAACTTAGGTTGGTCTGACACTAAAGCCCATGCCTTTCTTTCTTTTTTTAAATTGTTATATTCCTTTTACTTATTTATTTTATTTTGTATTGGGGTATAGCCAATTAACAAACAATGTAATAGTTTCAGGTGAACAGCAAAGGGACTTGGAGATATATATAAGTATCCATTCTCCCCTCAAACTCCCTTCCCATCCATGCTGACACATAACACTGAACGGAGTTCCATGTGCTATACAGTAGGTACTTGTTGGTTACCCATTTTAAATATAGCAGCCTTTTACGTGCCCATCCCAAACGCCCTCACTACCCTTTCCCTCCACCATTACCCTGGGCAACCATAAGTTCGTTTCCTAACTCTGTAACTCTGTATCTGTTTTGCAAGCAACCTCATTTGTATAATTTCTTTTTATATTCCACACGTAAGAGGCCTCATACGATATTTCTCCTTCTCTGTCTGACTTACTTCACTTGGTATAACATTCGCTAAGTCCATTCATGTTGCTGCAAAGGCAAAGCCCATGACTTTTAACTAAAAAACACTTTCTGTGATTATAACATGAGGCTTGTGACAACAAGTAGTAACTGAGTTATACACAGCGATATGGGAAGAACTGAGGAAGGAAAATGTGACTCTAAATGGAAAGTCTACAAGGAGAAGTTTTCAAATAAGATGAGACACAACGAATGGTTGCAACAGTAACCAAAGCTTTTCAAAACCAACACTAAGAGGGGGAAACATCAAAAGATCACATTGATAGGTTACTGACATCTTCATGGACCCTCGAGCTTCTAGGAATTCTATGTTTGCCTAAATGGCAGCATGTTTGGGGGACAAGCAAAATGAGGTTCAGTGATGTCTTAAGGGATTTTTCTTGGTTAAATTACACATCTAATAAGTGAAAGAGGCAGAAATCAAACTCTGGTCTTCTAGCTCATTACCAGTTCTGGGATGTTGTGATTTTGGTGCATGCTCCCTTCTCTTTTATTTGCAGTAGTTCCATCTGGGTTGCAAGGCTAGCAGGCATTTGCTGGAGGAACTGGTGTTTAGTTTTCTCTTCCCCTAACTCAAGTTACCTGCTATCATATGATATACATCTTGAGGGGAAGTATTATCTCTCACAGGTTTCTTCATTAGTAGATCATAAATGGCTCTAGCATTATCCACAGATGACAGAAGAAGGGTTGTCTGAGGAGGAAAACTGTAGAAAACAAAAGTTTCAACAAATGCAGAGATTCAGACAAGAAAATAAAATGAAAGGTCACTGAGAGTAAATCTGAATTCTTCAGATCTCCTCTGTGCATGCAAAAATATCCAGGGCCACTCTGTGACTCCTCATAAAAATGAGCCAGGGCTTGACAACCATGGTCTAACTGAACACAACCGGAGTCACCGGCATCCTTCTCTCTCTAATCTGTGCACTCACTCATTATCACTTCACCAATATTTTTTTCTGATTTTCTTTAATTCAGCATCTAAAGTTTGAGAACTATTCCATACTGGTTGTCTAATTGTTGCATGAATGAATGGATTATCTAGGTTCAAGGACAGAGCTACAAATAACTATATTGCAAATAAACTTAAAAATATATATCATTCTAAATTCCATTACAAAATATGTGTTAGATCCTATAATCATAGAGCACTTGCCTTGCCTTTCCAAGACATAGAGTCTAATTGTATAAATTACAGAAACAAATGAATAATAAAACATTGGATTTGTCTATGCTGTGGAAAAGGTGAACAGACAGTTCTATGAAAGTTCAGAGAAATAAATCTAACCCTGTTCAGTATCCTGCTAGAGACAATGTTAGAGTGAATCTTGAACAGAGCAGTCAGTACACTGGGAGCATCAGTAAGTAAGGTCTGGTCAGGTCCAGGCACTTGAAAATGAATTGTGCTGCTGGGATAAATCTCTCAAACCACTTTACTGCTAGTGCTTTTTACCATATGAAATTCTCCACATGACAAAACTTCTAACATCCCTATTTATTTTACAAATGCATGCCTAAGATTTGCCACTAATCCGAGTGCTAAGAATACAGCAGTAAATAGAACAGGGTATATGAGGGATATGTTTCTCCAAAGACTTGATGATATAGAAGAAATGTAAGTGAGTGGAAATAAAGAAGAGAAAAAGATGACACAACAGAACATAAAATGGACTGAACACTGGACATTATCCACAGAATGGATGGAGTGATACTTGAGTTCCTATATGAAGTCACCAAGATAAGTACAAACTACATTAAGGTCTAAGGAAAAGCTTGTGTTTGCTGTTCTGCTGCACTAAATCAATGGGCTAGAAATGATAAGGATACATAGACCGCAGCACAAGAGGGTGGGCGTGACAATATGCTGTGGAGAATTGGGCAGAAACCTTATTACACAAGTTCCTTTTCAACCAGGACAAGGAGCTCAGATTCACTTTACGTCAAAGAGGAGGTGACTGAAAGGATCTAAAGGTAAAGAATGACATGATATAGCTTACATTTTTAACAGATCACTCTGGTTCTGGCATGGACACGGGATTATAAAAAGTGAAAGCAGAAACCCAGAGAGGAGATTGGTGCAGTGGTTCAAGCAAGAGATTGTCTTCACTTTGACTACTGAAGTGGTCAGTGCAAAGAAATGGATAGGCCCAGACACATTTTGGATATAAAAGTGACAGTATTAACGATTGTATGGGATGTGCAAAACAAAGAAAAAAAGGATACTTAAAGTAAGCCCTATTGTTTTTGACCTGAATAACTATGTTATGAGTGAGGCCATTTACAGAAAATTAGGATGACTCAGAGATGATCTGGTTTTCAAAATAGACATCCTGATTTCACTAACCATCCACAACAGAAGGGATGACAGAATTTAGAGCCTGAAAAATTCCTACAGGGAGTACATAAAGGACCTTCTAGAAAATGTTACTATACTTTTATTCTTCTATAGATTAATATCTTCTATATGCATGCTCAGTGATTTCAGTAATGTCCAGCTCTTTGTGATCCTATGGACTGCAGCCGCCAGGCTCCTCTGTCCATGGGATTCTCCAGGGGAGCATACTGGAGTGGGTTGCCATTTCCTTCTCCAGGGGATCTTCCCAACCCAGGGATCGAACCTGCATCTCCAGCATCTCCTACATTGCCAGGCAGGCTCTTTACCACCAGCGCCACCTGGGAAGCCCCATATATCAATACACAAATGACATAATTAGTCTCAAGCAGAAGTCTGGCCAGTCAGATTATTTTATTTTTTTAGCTTTCTAGAAAAGGAGAAACAGAAAATAAAAAGATTCCATATTAGTGAGTTCACTCTTGGCTGGAGTATATGGGTTCTCTGACAAGAAACATTTCTTAATGGAATATTATCCTGAAATATATACTTATGATTATCTTAAAGCAGGGAAAAGGGCACATGTAGCTTTATATTAAAAGCATAATACATTGTTCAGGAAGCATCCCCAGGTGTGTCCTTTTCTTTGGAGTGGATAGGAAAGAAACATTTTGGTCTTTGTGACTTAACTATGATTAAAAATATATATGGAAGTGATGGAATTCTAGTTGAGCTATTACAAATTCTGAAAGATGATGCTGTGAAAATACTGCACTCAATGTTTCAGCAAATTTGGAAAACTCAGCAGTGGCCACAGGACTGGAAAAGGTCAGTTTTCATTCCAATCCCAAAGAAAGGCAATGCTAAAAAATGCTCAAATTACCACACAATTGCACTCATCTCACACACTAGTTAACTAATGCTCAAAATTTTCCAAGCCAGGCTTCAGCAATACGTCAACTGTGAACTTCCAACCAGAGATCAAACTGCCAACATCTGCTGGATCATCGAAAAAGCAAGAGAGTTCCAGAAAAATATCTATTTCTGCTTTATTGACTATGCCAAGGCCTTTGACTGTGTTGATCACCACAAAATGTGGAAAATTCTTGAAGAGATGGGAATACCAGGCCACCTGACCTGCCTCCTGAGAAATTTGTATGAAGGTCAGGAAGCAACAGTTAGAACTGGACATGAAGCAACAGACTGGTTCTAAAGAGGAAAAGGAGTACATCAAGGCTGTATATTGTCACCCTGCTTATTTAACTTCTATGCAGAGTACATCATGAGTAATGATGGGCTGGAAGAAGCACAAGCTGGAATCAAGATTGCCGGGAGAAATATCAATAACCTCAGATATGCAGATGACACCACCCTTATAGCAGAAACTGAAGAAGAAGAACTAAAGAGCTTCTTGATGAAAGTGAAAGAGCAGAGTGAAAAAGTTGGTTTAAAGCTCAACATTCAGACAACTAAGATCATGACATCCAGTCCCATCACTTCATGGCAAATAGATGGGGAAACAGTGGAAACAGTATCAGACTTTATTTTTGGGGGCTCCAAAATCACTGCAGATGGTGATCACAGCCATGAAATTAAAAGATATTTGCTCCTTGGAAGGAAAGTTATGACCAACTTAGATAGCATATTAAAAAGCAGAGACATTACTTTGCCAACAAAGGTCCATCTAGTCAAGGCTATGTTTTTTGCAGTAGTCATGTATGGATGTGAGAGTTGGACTATAAAGAAAGCTGAGCACTGAAGAATTGATGCTTTTGAACTGTGGTGTTGAAGAAGACTCTTTAGAGTCCTTTGGACTGCAAGGAGATCTATCCAGTCCATCCTAAAGGAGATCAGTCCTGGGTGTTCATTGGAAGGAATGATACTGAAGCTGAAACACCAGTACTTTGGCCTTCTGATGTGAAGAACTGACTCATTTGAAAAGGCCCTGATTCTGGGAAAGATTGAGGGCAGTAGGAGAAGGAGACGACAGAGGATGAGATGGTTGGATGGCATCACCAACTCAATGGACATGAGTTTGGGTAAATCCAGGAGTTGGTGATGGACAGGGAGGCCTGGCGTGCTACACTTCATGGGGTTGCAAAGAGTCGGACGTGACTGAAAGATTGAACTGAACTGAACTGAAAAAAGAAAAAATATATATAGAAAGTGAAAGTGAAATTGCTCAGTCATGTCTGACTCTTTGCGACCCGTGGACTGTAGCTCACCAAGCTCCTTTGTCCATGGGATTCTCCAGGCAAGAATACTGGAGTGGGTTGCCATTTCTTTCTGCAATAGATGTATATATATATAAGAAAAATACACACTCACACAAATCTCTCTCACCTTATTTCACTGCCACTTACTGATAAGTCCATCTGGTCCTCTAGAAGTTGTGGGGCTTTCAGTTCAGTTCAGTGCAGTCACTCAGTCATGTCTGACTCTTTGTGACCCCGTGAATCACAGCACGCCAGGCCTCCCTGTCCATTACCAACTCCTGGAATTCACTCAAACTCACATCCATCGAATCTATGATGCCATCCAGCCATCTCATCCTACGTCGTCCCCTTCTCCTCCTGCCCCCAATCCCTCCCAGCATCAAAGTCTTTTCCAATGAGTCAACTCTTCGCGTGAGGTGGCCAAAGTACTGGAGTTTCAGCTTTAGCATCATTCCTTCCAAAGAAATCCCAGGGCTAATCTCCTACAGAATGGACTGGTTGGATCTCCTTGCAGTCCAAGGGACTCTCAAGAATCTTCTCAAGCACCACAGTTCAAAAACATCAGTTCTTCGGCACTCGGCTTTCTTCACAGTCCAACTCTCACATCCATACATGACCACTGGAAAAACGATAGCCTTGACTAGACAGACCTTTGTTGACAAATAATGTATCTGCTTTTCAATATGCTATCTAGGTTGGTCATAACTTTTCTTCCAAGGAGTAAGCGTCTTTTAATTTCATGGCTGCAGTCACCATCTGCAGTGATTTGGGAGCCCCCCAAAATAAAGTGTGATACTGTTTCCACTGTTTCCTCATCTTTTTCTCATGGGTTGATGGGACCTAATGCCATGATCTTAGTTTTCTGAATGTTGAGCTTTAAGCCAACTTTTTCGCTCTCCTCTTTCATGTTCATCAAGAGGCTTTTTAGTTCCTCTTCATTTTCTGCCATAAGGGTGGTGTCATCTGCATATCTGAGGTTATTGATATTTCTCCCAGTAATCTTGATTCCAGCTTGTGTTTCTTTCAGCCCAGCGTTTCTCATGATGTACTCTGCATATAAGTTAAAGAAGCAGGGTGACAATATATAGCCTTGACATACTCCTTTTTCTCTGTGGAACCAGTCTGTTGTTCCATGTCCAGTTCTACCTGTTGCTTCCTGACCTGCATATAGGTTTCTCAAGATGCAGGTCAGGTGGCCTGGTATTCCCATCTCTTTCAGAATTTTCCACAGTTTATTGTGATCCACACAGTCAAAGGCTTTGGCATAGATAATAAAATAGAAATAGATGTTTTTCTGGAACTCTCTTGCTTTTTTGATGATCTAGCAGATTTTGGCAATTTGATCTCTGGTTCCTCTGCCTTTTACAAAACCAGCTTGAACATCTGGAAGTTCACGGTTCACGTATTGCTGAAGTCTGGCTTGGAGAATTTTGAGCATTATTCTACAAGTGTGTGAAATGAGTGCAATTGTGCAGTAGTTTGAGCATTCTTTGGCATTGCCTTTCTTTGGGATTGGAATGAAAACTGACCTTTTCCAGTCCTGTGGCAACTGCTGAGTTTTCCAAATTTGCTGGCATATTGAGTGCAGCACTTTCACATCATCATCTTTCAGGATTTGAAATAGCTCAACTGGAATTCTATCACCTCCACTAGCTTTGTTTGTAATGATGTTTTCTAAGGCCCACTTGACTTCACATTTCAGGATCTGGCTCTAGGTGAGTGATCACACCATTGTGATTATCCGGGTCATGAAGATCTTTTTTGTACAGTTCTTCTTTGTATTCTTGCCACCTCTTCTTAATATCTTCTGCTTCTGTTAGGTCCATACCATTTCAGTCCTTTATCGAGCCCATCTTTGCAAGAAATGTTCCCGTGGTATCTCTAACCTGGTTGCACAGAACTGAAGTGGTATCACTATGGAGGAAAACATCTTATAAGACATTCTTATATAAAAAGCTATTTTAAAAGGATGCACCTGACTTGTTATGCACTTATTAAGCTGTAAGTCCTTTACTTGATGTCATGGGGGTTGGCTCTCCTTGAGAGCATCTAGTTTCTGTGACACCATAAAATGAATTTAAAAAATTTTTTTAAATTAATTTATTTATTTTTTAATGACAGCATTGGGATTTGAAATAAGTTTTAGCACTTTCAAATTGCTATAAGAGCATTGAGTCAAAATAATTCAAGCTTCCTGAGTTTGGGGAAAGGTACAAAAATATTTATCAAGCTTTGTAGTACAGAAAAAGTTTGTTCCTCAGCTAGTCCATAGTTGAGAGATAGAACGTACTGGAAAAAATAATATCACTAGTGCAAAGCAGGCAGGCAGGACAGACCCAAAGAGCCTCAAGAAGACACAGTCTTGTATCTTAAAACTTAGCAGGGATAAACCAAAAACTGACAGTTACAGACTCATTTATTTTCCCCATAAAAGATCAGTGGAATCTAACAGTGTATTAATAAGAAATACATTATTTAACATGGTTCATACTACAAATATAAAGATAATTTAATGTAATATTTAATTGTCTATCAAAGACAAAACTATCATTGAACATTTCCATAGATGCATTAGATCTAAAGTCTGAGATGTCACAATTTACTTAATGTTAAAAAAAAAATGCAGAAAACAAAATAATACACAGAGATGGAAACCTCTTCAAGTTATATAATCTACCCACATGCCATAGCAAATAAATAATTAAGAGAGAATTTTGAGGTACATTTCCTTAATATAGAGATAAGACAAGGACTACTGTCTTCACTCCTTCAGTTCAGTATAATATTGGAGGGTCTGGATACCACTGTTATCCAAGGAAAATTGAAAACAGAAATGGATTTAAAGACTTATGGGAAAAAGTGAAAAAGTGTCATTAACTGAAGGGAACATTATTACAGACATAGAAAAGTTAACAGAAAAAATAGACAAACTGTTCATACCAAACAGAGAGTTGAGCTGAGTGATATATCACTGATGAAAGGACTTAAAATGTTAAACATGTCAATCATTCTAAACAACCCCCTGTAGTTTTCATCCCATTATAATCAAAATTATAGCAGAATTTTGTGACTAACTCAATATCTTTTTAAAATTAGATTTTAGTAGTTATTGAGCTCCATTTTTCAATATAAAGTTTAATAAAACTAGCGGAGAGTTGAGGAGGGAAGGGTATGTCTCACATTTGGATAAGAAAGACTTATTACCAAGCTGTGAAAATAAAACAAGAACAACAAAAGCAATAAAAACAGTAAATCTATGGTATACCTCTTATGGGTGCAGAAGTATACTCAAGTATGTAAATTAATAATCAAACTAAGTATAACCAGAAAAAATGGAAATGAAAAAAACAATATGCCATTACTTCAAACTCATGAAACAGGTCTAAAAAGGAAGATATGGCCAGCTAATGGTGAAAATATAAAAAAATGAGGAAGTTTCATAAAGTATATCTATCTTATGATCCTGTAATGCTATGGTTGGTGAAAATATAAAAAAATGAGGATAGTATATCTATCTTATGATCCTGCAATGCTATATCAGTGTATAAATCCTGGAGAAACTCTTGAGAAGGATATACCTAATGTTATTCATTATACTGTTTATTTTTTTCTTAAACCAAATGTTGGAGGCACTGTATTCATCTGCACAAGGAAAATGAATATTAAGGGCTATTTGGGGAAATATAGAAGTAAAACAAAATACATGCATATAGGCCAACATGTATCATTTTGAAAATATTGTCAAGTGAAAAATATAAAATACAGACTGACCTTTATGGTACAATAACATCTACATTGATTAAAAACACACCCTCACAAATATATACTTTACAAAGGACACATATCCAAGAATATTTATTATTGCATCACATAGAAAAAGAACCACCCAACTATTTGCAGTTGAGCTTCAGTAAGAAAATAAATACACAAATAAAAATAAAATAAACAGTATGTATATGTGTTTATTGTATAGGGAAAACAATAAATGTGTCTTGGACTTAGTATTCAGTTGAGAAGAAATATTAGAAAGTGGATGAGTGGTATTCTGATTATGAAAGTTCATACATACTAAGAAGTCCAGACACTTATGGGGAACTCCAGCCTATGCAATTTGTTCTGCAGAACAATGGGAACCCATATGATTTTGATAAGTGTTCTGAGTAAAGGTTAAAGTTTTATATATATTTCACACTGGAGACTTTTCTAACCATTCATCCCTCTCTTAGAGGTCACAATGAACATTCACAAACTAAAGTCTCTTAGAAATCCTATTGCAATGGAAATATTTGTTTATCTCAGGATTTCTCAAATATAATTTATACCCCCCACGCACACATATTTATTGAAACACCGAATTCATCTTTTTAGATGTGTATATTTTGTGAAATACAATTTCAGTATGACTACTGGAATCAATAGACAAATTTAAGAGATTTTTAAGAGATAAAAAGATATGATAAAATCTAACTTAATTCCCTTCTCTTACTGGGAACTTATTAAGGATACCATCATCTATTTATTGAGCATCTACATTGCACACAGCTCTTGTGGTAAGTGTGATTAGGAATAAAACAGTAGAAGAAATCACAGACTTTGTTCCCACAGAGCTAAATAGGGAGAGAAATTTAACACATGCAGATAATTAGGTGATATGACCTACTGCATATGGCACTATCTCAGGAAGTGATAAAATGTGGGGAAGCTGTCAAATTAGTTGGTATTCTAAAAAGAAAAAGCTCAAGAAAGGTCAGAAGGGCTGGAAGAAGCAGTGTGCAAGAAGTTGAACTTGTCTGTTAGGCTTCCCTTCCCTATCTAGGAGAGGGGGCTTGTGAAACAATCACCTTTCATACAGGTTATTGTAATAGTCTATTGAATAGTGTCTGTATCTCTGATCTCTGTTACTAAGTGAACTTCCTAAAACATCACATTTAGCCTTTTTTTTTTTCCTGCCACTAACTTAAAATGGCTCCCTATTATATATATATATTTTTTATTGTGTTTGGTTCAGTACAATAAATACATACTTTTGGAACTTATTATATATCAGGTCTCAGTCAAACATAGTAGTAGCAGTTTAGTCACTAAGTCATGTCCGACGCTTGTGACCCCATGGACTGTAGCCCGCCAGGCTCCTCTCTCCATGGGATTCTCCAGGCAAGAATAGTGGAGTGGGTTGCCATTTCCTTCTTCATCAGTCAAACATAGCCTCTGGCACAAAGAAGCTTTCAGGCTGGATTTTAGGTCACAGGGGAAGAGGGGCCTTATTATATTAAATAGTGACCTCCAAGTCAACAAATCCACTGAACTTTCCATTTAAAGTCTTCTCCCTTGCTTTGATCAAGGTGAGCATCTCTCTCTTGTTTGCTTTTGCTGAAAACATCCAGCGATGCCCTCCCACTGGCACTCAGCAACATACATTATTCATGCTTCAGGTTCCAGTGTCAGTATTGGGTACGTGGTCACAAGACCAGCTCTGAACAAGCAGGAGTTAGGCAGAAGTAATAGGGAAGAGCGTCCAGAGTGAATGGCTTTTATAAATAAAGGAAATAGTCCTAGAAAGTTCAAATGTTGGAGATTAAAAAAACAAAGTAGTTCAACACCAGCACTACCTTTAGATGACAATGGTTACTCTGAGAGGGAAATAGAATACTAAATTGATTCAAGGGAGGCCTTCATTTGTCAGGTTTAGGGACATGGATAAGATTGAGAGCTTTGAGGGACAGTCATTAGATTATAGTCATTAGATTATATGCCCTTAAAAATTCAGCTGTCTCTCGCATTCATGGTCCTCCCTGTAAAGTGATGGGAACACACATCAGGTGTTTTCAAATTGTACTCCATGGAATCTTGCCTGGTACTACTAACAACTGGAGATGAAGAGGAAGGTCAGAGACTTTCCATCATCACTACCACTATCACTTGATTTTAACTCTCAAAAAAATGTTATTTTATTTATCGAGGAGCCCAGTAAACTACACCACAGGCAAAGTAAACTACACTTTATTTATTTTTGGTTGGGAAATCTTTCTGGACAGTTGATCCAACATTTTTCAAAACTCCCTTTCAATATTTTATAAGCTTGTATGTTCCACTTGAAACACTGTACATTTAAAAAGGGCCAATAGAACTTCGCATGACAAAAGAAAGGCAGAACAATCATTTCAAAGTTTTCTAAATTAAAACAGTATCAGACTACTTATTTCCTAGAAAAAGGAAGTTCGAGTTTTTGTTCTGTAACATTTCGTCTGTAATATTAGAGAGACCGTTCATAAGAATGAAGATACTGAAACGAAGTGGGATCCTATAGCTCTTCCTCCCCACTGTGTCCTCTGCTTACTTTTGTCAGTGAAAAATGTTAGCCAAAGAATAAGTGCTCAGAGAGTGAGAAAAAATTTTCGGGGGCTTTTCCCTTCCTTGTCTTTTAGCCACCGCCATTTTGGACTCCTGTTTCCTATTCTAATTACCTAGCAGTCTTAATTATATATATTAATTAGAATTCTTTTTAAGCTTAATTCTGGTGAAAACGCAGAAGCAAGCAATTATAAACTGGCCTTTAGCAGTTTGTAGATTAGCATTCTGTAGATTGGCAAAACTGTAAACTCAACTTATAGTTTTTAAAAACGTGCTTTTTATAGAAAAATTTTCCGTGTGGCATGAAACATTTTTACTGATAGTCCTAAATATCTTTAGTGTCGCTGTAAAAGGAAGCCTGTGGTCAGTGTTAATGTTTCAGTATTTTGTTTGTGAATGATCTGGATATTTAACAAACTTTCATCATTTAACTTAGCAAAACTCTAGAATTCCAAATTACCAAAAATCTGGAGAAACTATGTTTAAGCAGACATACCACGAAGCAGAATTATTTTTAAAGATTTACCTACAAGCCCTTACCCAATGTATATCTATTTAACTCACTTTTTCCTAACAATTATGTTCAGATTGCCCATGAAAACTTAGAGCCATTAGACTAAATCAGACATCATCCCTGGCTACTCTCCTTATTAGGTGCAATAAGAGTAAGACATGGCTGTATTAATTAAACCAGCAAGTTTAAACTTGAATTCTCAATATTAATACTGAACATTTCCCAGATCATATGAATTTGGAGTTCATTTGAGTTAGTTTCTATTACGTTTAGAAATATTTAATTTATAAGTACTTACTTTTAAGTCAATTAAATAGAGCTCTTACGTAAATTTAATTTTGATAATTCTATCTGGAGGTAGAGACATGTATGTACAATGTACACATAGCATATAAACAGACATAACTAGAGGTGGTATGGCTTCATTGTAAAACTTAGTCATGAATCCAGATACTACAGTATAAACTTACTAGTTTATAAATAACAGTTGGGCTAAGTTAAATCTATTTACTTAGTTGATGAAGGCTTTTTACTATTTGTGGAAATGACTTAAGATTTGTATTTGTCCTTGGTAAATCTTAAAGGAGGCTGTGAATTTGATTTGGGGTGAAGGAGCCTTTTTAGCCATTTGATTATTAAAGGGCCTCTTTCCCCCTTTTTCTTTCAGTTTCAAGTTCTATCTGGTTGAACTAATTGGGCTAAACCTTAGGTCACTGTGGGATGTATTTACACTTTGATTTGTAGAAATTTGCAAGACAGAGACAGTTGCTTCTAATTTCTGAAGGATCTGATTTGCCACCTGAATGATATCAAATGACCAACAGGGGAAATATAGAAGTAAAACAAAATACATGCATATAGGCCAACATGTATCATTTTGAAAATATTGTCAAGTGAAAAATATAAAATACAGACTGACCTTTATGGTACAATAACATCTACATTGATTAAAAACACACCCTCACAAATATATACTTTACAAAGGACACATATCCAAGAATATTTATTATTGCATCACATAGAAAAAGAACCACCCAACTATTTGCAGTTGAGCTTCAGTAAGAAAATAAATACACAAATAAAAATAAAATAAACAGTATGTATATGTGTTTATTGTATAGGGAAAACAATAAATGTGTCTTGGACTTAGTATTCAGTTGAGAAGAAATATTAGAAAGTGGATGAGTGGTATTCTGATTATGAAAGTTCATACATACTAAGAAGTCCAGACACTTATGGGGAACTCCAGCCTATGCAATTTGTTCTGCAGAACAATGGGAACCCATATGATTTTGATAAGTGTTCTGAGTAAAGGTTAAAGTTTTATATATATTTCACACTGGAGACTTTTCTAACCATTCATCCCTCTCTTAGAGGTCACAATGAACATTCACAAACTAAAGTCTCTTAGAAATCCTATTGCAATGGAAATATTTGTTTATCTCAGGATTTCTCAAATATAATTTATACCCCCCACGCACACATATTTATTGAAACACCGAATTAATCTTTTTAGATGTGTATATTTTGTGAAATACAATTTCAGTATGACTACTGGAATCAATAGACAAATTTAAAAGATTTTTAAGAGATAAAAAGATATGATAAAATCTAACTTAATTCCCTTCTCTTACTGGGAACTTATTAAGGATACCATCATCTATTTATTGAGCATCTACATTGCACACAGCTCTTGTGGTAAGTGTGATTAGGAATAAAACAGTAGAAGAAATCACAGACTTTGTTCCCACAGAGCTAAATAGGGAGAGAAATTTAACACATGCAGATAATTAGGTGATATGACCTACTGCACATGGCACTATCTCAGGAAGTGATAAAATGTGGGGAAGCTGTCAAATTAGTTGGTATTCTAAAAAGAAAAAGCTCAAGAAAGGTCAGAAGGGCTGGAAGAAGCAGTGTGCAAGAAGTTGAACTTGTCTGTTAGGCTTCCCTTCCCTATCTAGGAGAGGGGGCTTGTGAAACAATCACCTTTCATACAGGTTATTGTAATAGTCTATTGAATAGTGTCTGTATCTCTGATCTCTGTTACTAAGTGAACTTCCTAAAACATCACATTTAGCCTTTTTTTTTTTCCTGCCACTAACTTAAAATGGCTCCCTATTATATATATATATTTTTTATTGTGTTTGGTTCAGTACAATAAATACATACTTTTGGAACTTATTATATATCAGGTCTCAGTCAAACATAGTAGTAGCAGTTTAGTCACTAAGTCATGTCCGACGCTTGTGACCCCATGGACTGTAGCCCGCCAGGCTCCTCTCTCCATGGGATTCTCCAGGCAAGAATAGTGGAGTGGGTTGCCATTTCCTTCTTCATCAGTCAAACATAGCCTCTGGCACAAAGAAGCTTTCAGGCTGGATTTTAGGTCACAGGGGAAGAGGGGCCTTATTATATTAAATAGTGACCTCCAAGTCAACAAATCCACTGAACTTTCCATTTAAAGTCTTCTCCCTTGCTTTGATCAAGGTGAGCATCTCTCTCTTGTTTGCTTTTGCTGAAAACATCCAGCGATGCCCTCCCACTGGCACTCAGCAACATACATTATTCATGCTTCAGGTTCCAGTGTCAGTATTGGGTACGTGGTCACAAGACCAGCTCTGAACAAGCAGGAGTTAGGCAGAAGTAATAGGGAAGAGCGTCCAGAGTGAATGGCTTTTATAAATAAAGGAAATAGTCCTAGAAAGTTCAAATGTTGGAGATTAAAAAAACAAAGTAGTTCAACACCAGCACTACCTTTAGATGACAATGGTTACTCTGAGAGGGAAATAGAATACTAAATTGATTCAAGGGAGGCCTTCATTTGTCAGGTTTAGGGACATGGATAAGATTGAGAGCTTTGAGGGACAGTCATTAGATTATAGTCATTAGATTATATGCCCTTAAAAATTCAGCTGTCTCTCGCATTCATGGTCCTCCCTGTAAAGTGATGGGAACACACATCAGGTGTTTTCAAATTGTACTCCATGGAATCTTGCCTGGTACTACTAACAACTGGAGATGAAGAGGAAGGTCAGAGACTTTCCATCATCACTACCACTATCACTTGATTTTAACTCTCAAAAAAATGTTATTTTATTTATCGAGGAGCCCAGTAAACTACACCACAGGCAAAGTAAACTACACTTTATTTATTTTTGGTTGGGAAATCTTTCTGGACAGTTGATCCAACATTTTTCAAAACTCCCTTTCAATATTTTATAAGCTTGTATGTTCCACTTGAAAAACTGTACATTTAAAAAGGGCCAATAGAACTTCGCATGACAAAAGAAAGGCAGAACAATCATTTCAAAGATTTCTAAATTAAAACAGTATCAGACTACTTATTTCCTAGAAAAAGGAAGTTCGAGTTTTTGTTCTGTAACATTTCGTCTGTAATATTAGAGAGACCGTTCATAAGAATGAAGATACTGAAACGAAGTGGGATCCTATAGCTCTTCCTCCCCACTGTGTCCTCTGCTTACTTTTGTCAGTGAAAAATGTTAGCCAAAGAATAAGTGCTCAGAGAGTGAGAAAAGGCAGAAACAAAGGGAAACAGTTAAAGGAAATGACTAAATAGTTTAGTCATTAAGTAAAGTCAAGAACCATTATGCTTCTGAAGGGATATAGATACTATTCTGAGCCATATCCTGTGAGCTGTCTTATAGGTACTGAAACCCCTATCAGGTGAAAAAAGTTAACTACATGATAACCAGACTGTAGCCATAAAATAAATCAAAGTCTTTAAGGTAGTTAATGAAGTAGAAGTAGATATTTTTCTGAAATTCCCTTACTTTTTCTAAGATGTAACAGATGTTGGCAGTTTGATCTCTGGTTCCTCTGCCTTTTCTAAATCCAGCTTGTATATCTGGAAGTTCTCAGTTCATGTACTGTTGAAGCCTAGCTTGTTGAGCATTACCTTGCTAACATAGGAAAAGAGTGTAATTGTGGATTGTTTGAACATTCTTTGGCATCGCCCTTGGGATTCAAATGAAAATTGACCTTACCCAGTCCTGTCCCCACTGCTGAGATTTCCAAATTTGCTGGCATATTGAATGCAGCAGTTTCACAGCATCTTCTTTCAGGATTTAAAATAGCTCAACTGGAATTCCATCACCTCCACTACCTTTGTTCGTAGTGATGCTTCCTAAGGCACACTTGATTTCACACTCCATGAAATCTGGCTCTACGTGAGTGACCCCACCATTGTCGTTACCATCCTTGCAGGAAATGTTCCCTTGATATCTCCAATTTTCTTTGAAGAGATCTCTAGACTTTCCCATTGTATTGTTTTCCTCTATTTTTTTTGCATTGTCCTAGAGATTTAGTCAAGACCTCTTCCTGGTACAGAAAGGACAGCATCCTAATAGAATGAGATCTCTCTTACAAATGTAAGCATTTCTTACAAAAGGAACTTCTGTTCAATTTTTTGAGCCTTTTCCTGTGTCTGCTGTATCTTAAAAGAATAAACCTAAAATAATTTAAAACAGAAAAAAAAGAAAAATATAGAAGTAAGTAAGTAAATAAATAATGAGCTTAAAATAATCCTTAGGTCAAAGAGGCAAATTTTGGGATGGAAAATTCTGCTTTCCTTCTTGACAACTAAATGAAAGTTATGTGAGGCAGTGACCATGTTGGCTTTGCTAATCTCTGTGTGTGTCCAGCATCTAGCATTTTTGTTTATAAGCATAATAAGATTTCAAGAAATATTTTATATTTAGAATGTGTGAATCACACAGGCCATTCATTTTTCCTTCTCAGTACAGCTTAGAAAATATTACCCCTCTTATCAGAGACTAATGCCTCTCCATCTTCTTTGGAGTACAGCCTCCACCTTGTGTTGACCTGAAATACACTACCAGATGTCTCTCCAGCAAAGATGGGTTTATTCAGGGTTAGCTGAGAATGGCAATTCAGGATCTACAGTCTTGGTGAGCCACATTTACATTCCTACACAGTAAGGTAAGGCTAACTCAGCTATAGAAGGGAAAATGAAGTTGGGAAGGCCATAGTAAACACATATAGTATACCTATACAAATATAAACTCAATTTGATTCAGTCCAAATTCAATCAAAATCAATCCAAAAACTCAAGAACGCTTCAGTTTCTTATAACATATATAATGACTGATTGTGACATCATGATTTCCAGAAATATATATATATATATATATACACANTTGCTATAATAATAGAGTTTATGATTATCTGCAGTATGTAATCTGTCTCTTATACACATCTAGATGTGTATAAGAGAAAACACATATAGTATACCTATACAAATATAAACTCAATTTGATTCAGTCCAAATTCAATCAAAATCAATCCAAAAACTCAAGAACGCTTCAGTTTCTTATAACATATATAATGACTGATTGTGACATCATGATTTCCAGAAATATATATATATATATATACACACATATATGTATACTATTTCTGCTTTATTGACTATGTCATGGCTTTTGACTGTGTGGATCACCACAAACTGTAGAAAATTCTTAAAGAGATGGGAGTACCAGACCACCTGACCTGCCTCCTGAGAAACCTGTATGCAGGTCAGGAAGCAACAGTTAGAACTAGACATGGAACAACAGACTGGTTCCAAATAGGGAAAGGAGTATGTCAAGGCTCTATTGTCACCTTTCTTATTTACCTTATATGCAGAGTACATCATGAGAAATGACAAGCTGGATGAAGCACAAGCTGGAATCGATATTTCCAGGAGAAGTATCAATAGCCTCAGATATGCAGATGACACCACCCTTATGGCAGAAAGCAAAGAGCAACTAAAGAGCCACTCGATGAGAGTGAAAAAGGAGAGTGAAAAAGTTGGCTTAAAGCTCAACATTCAGAAAACAAATACCATAGCATCTGATCCCATCACTTCCCGACAAATAGATGGGGAAACAATGGAAACAGTTACAGACTTTATTTTCTTGGGCTCCATAGTCACTGCGGACGGTGACTGAAGCCATGAAATTAAAAGACACCTGTTCCTATGACAAACCTAGACAGGGCACTAAAAAGTAGAGACATCTCTTTGCCAACAAAGGTGCTATAGTCAAAGCTGTGGTTTTTCCAGTAATCACGTACAGGTGTGAGAGTTGGACCATAAAGAAGGCTGAGCACTGAAGAATGGATGCTTTTGAACCGTGGTACTGGAGAAGACTCTTGAGAGTCCCTTGGACGGCAAGGAGAACAAACCAGTCAATCCTAAAGGAAATCAACCCTGAATATTAATTTGGAGGACTGATGCTGAAGCTGAAGCTCCAATACTTTGGCCACTTGATGGGAAGAGATGACTCACTGGAAAAACTCTGGTTGGGAAAGACTGAGGGCAGCAAGAATAAAAGGAACAGAAGATGAGATGGTTGGATGGCATTACCACCTCAACGGACATTAGTTTGAGCAAACTCTGGGAGATAGTGAAGCAACAGGGAAGCCTGGCGTGCTGCAATCCATGGGGTCCCAAAGAGTCAGACTTGACTCAGGGACTGAACAACAACTAGAAACTCTTATCAATGAAAAAGAAGTCATTTAAATCAACCTGCACAACAACCACACCGTTATTTGCTATATTTCTCCTGGTAACCTCCTAAAACTGGCCCCCCTCCCCTGCCCCATCTTTCTTTGGTCTTTAGCAGAAGATGGTATTTAAGGTGATGGTTTGGGCCATTTGGGGGAAATTACTTGGTGGTCCTGATCCTCTCCTAAGTACACAGGAGGTATATATGTTTTTAAACTTCTGTTTCTTCTTTTCTTTCTTGTTAATTTGTCTTTCTGTTACAGGGAGGTCTCAGCCAAGAACCTAGCAGAGTGAAATAGGAGAAAAAGCACTGATCAGCTTTAATGAGTCTCTCTCCTTAAATAGGTTGGTAGATTATAAAGCCCTGAGTTATGTTATAGAGACAGCATAGCAGAAATGTGCAACAAAAACCCCTGTCTCCATGATGACCCAGGAACCACGAATTTCAATCTACTTAAAACTCAGAGAATGGAAATGTTGCTACTTGAGGCCTTTACGAAGCAAGATGTTCTTTAATAAGAAAGATCTAGCTTCCAGCAACACAAGTAGCTTATATGGACTTATACAAAACTGGCCAATCAAATTTCAAGTTTGAAATTCCCCTAACCCCTTAAATTTCACCCCAGACCCTGGATCAAGCAGAGAGATTTGAGCCCTGCCTCCTGTCTCCTTGCCAGTTGACCCTGCTTTATTCTTCTCTAAAGCTGGTAACACAGTATTTGCTTCTATGCATGTTGGGCAGGGAACAAGGGTGGAGGAAAAATGATTTTTTCCTCCCCTACACAGCCAATATAGAAATAAAAGTAAATAAATAAATGCAATGACTTAAAAAGGCAGTTTAGATGGAATGAGAGTAATGAGAGAGGAGAGTTTAGAGAGAGAAGTGAGGAGGCCTCTCTGAAGAGGTAGCATTTGTGCAGAATGGAACTGTGCTAAAACCTGAAGTGGGGTATGGAGGAAAGCCAGGAGGAAACGAGCTCAGAGAGCAGAGCCCATTGATGCTGTTTCTGAACAAAAGCATGTTTATGCCTCAGCAGGAAGCAAGTGCTTGTGCAGCTACTTGGGGTTAAAGCAATTTTTTTAAAAACTCTAATGTTAGTTCATTTTAAAAAGAAATCTATTAGCAGCCCACCTGAGGCACTGACCATGGATTCTCCCATCATGCCTTTTCTTTTTTTTTTGAATCCTGAGTATTTTGAGCTAACTCTCTGCGTGCTGTGTCTATGTCCCTGTTTCAATACTCTGTTTAACCTTAAAAAAAAAAAAAAAAAACCTGGATGTTGTACAAAGCTTGTTCTGAAACCTTTTGCAAGCCTTGCTCCAGTCTCCAGTAAACTGCTGAAATACTGTATCCTGATATTTCAGCTGCTAGAAAGTTCTTGGTTCCTTCAGGAATATTTTATATTTCATTGCTATAATAATAGAGTTTATGATTATCTGCAGTATGTAATTACATCCATTAATAGTAACAGCACATTTTTACATTAATTATAATGAGCATTAATAAATAGTTTTATGGGTTTTTGGCTAGAAGGAAAAGTTTTGGTACTAATTACTCTTGTATAGCCAAAAATGAATTTATGCATAAATCTAATTTGGTAATCATTTTAGGAAACTATGAAATTTCAAGTTCCAGTTTCCGTGAATTATGGAAGTAAGAAAAGAATATGTATATCAAGTGGGAAATTAGGCTTTGGAATACTAAACAAAAGGAATTTTAAGAGGAGGAAATTTGTCATGGAGTTTAAAAGGTAAAGACAGAGGGACCTGAATTAAAACCAATATTTGCCACTTGAAAGTGAAAGTCTCAGTTGCTCCAACCCTTTGCAACCTCATGGACTGTAGTTCGCCGGGCTTCTCTGTCCATGGACTTTTCCATGCAAGAATACTGGAGTGGGTTGCCATTCCTTTCTACAGCGGATCTTTCCAACCCAGAAATTGAACCTTGCATCATAGGCAGATTCTTCACCATCTGAGCTACCGGGAAATCCATGTTCATCTGCTACTTAGTGTCCTTATTTAAACCCTCCACCCTTGGTTTCATCCATATTTGTAAGTTAGGGCTCAAAATAATCACTGCCCTGAGTTGTACCAAATTAAAGAGATAATTTTATAAATTTTTAGTATGCTGCCTGGTGTATCGTAAATATTCAGTAAATGATAGTTGCAAAATGAAGATAAGGGTGGCGGGTTTATGTAATAAGGGCTTAAGAAATATATACATGGAGTCTCCTTAGGAGTCTAAGAGAAGGTAAACTTATTTAGAGCCATACTCTTTGATATCTGCAAGAGAACATAGACCGAATATAAGTGAGGCTGAGAGAGGCAGGAGGTGACTATGGAAACAATGCTTCACGGCCCATAAAATCAGAAAGGCATCACAATTTTGGATGGAAGGTGAGCGACAGTAAGAAAATCAATTCCCTCCTGGCATGAATATTATCCATATTAAGGCAAAATGATTTTACAAGCATCTCACTGAAATGCAGGGGAGTGAGATACTAAAAGTATTTAGGTACCCAGGGCTAGTTAAGAGAGACTAATGTGTGATAGAAATCATTACTAATTTAGCGCTTGCAAAAAACCTTCAATCGTTTACATGAAGCCTTACTCCCTAAATATTTTCCAGTCTCTCTCCCTCACCTCTCTCATACTTCTATTCTTCACTGTGACTACTCTTGCCTGGAAGGATTGTGGAATATTTTTCCTCATGATGAGAAGAGGTGGAGATTTTTCTACCTTTTGAAGTAGTCAAAATCTTAATTATCTCAGTTTCACTTATTAAATCACCCAGTCCACATGGCAATCCTTGTGGTAGATAGGTCAGGGGCTGTTAGTCCCATTTTTGTGTCTGGCAAATATTTGCCTTGAACTCTATTAAGATACATTCTCCTTCTCTTACCCAATTAATCATAAAGAGTTTCCCATTCTTTCAGACCATAAAAACAGAAGGCAATAGATCTGACCAATCAGGGTGGTCGATAACAGTTCTCTGTGTGAATTTGTCTTTCTCTTATCCACTGCCTCCATTAAGAACACATCAGCATTGTGAAGAAAAGAAAATACCTTGACATTTTCTAAATCTTGACAAAACACAGAGCCTTCGATAATGAGATTTGCATTCCCTCTTGTATTTCCTCCTGCGGGGAGGGTCTATTAAGTGTCCCATGCAGATGGCTGTCAAGCAGGTCTGGGAACAATGTTACAAACAAAACCTCCCTGGCAGAGCCAGGAAAGGCACCCTCTGTCTTCCCGACTTGAAATGATCTCTGCTGAAGCCCCTGTCTTCATTAGTGGAAAATTCTTTACTTCACATTTGGAGACATGGGCTCAAGGGATGCAGGCTAATGTTCTCCTAAATTGGGTTTAAGATTAGACCATATTCCCAACATCCAGCCATATTTAGTCAAAGAATCCTAAATTCCTCCAAGTGAAGCTGTGAAAGTATCGGTTCCTCAGTCGAGTTTGTCTCTCTGGGACCCAGTGGGCTGTAGCCTGCCAGGCTTCTTTGTCCATGGAATTCTCCAGGCAAGAATACTGGAGTGGGTAGCCATTCCCTTCTCCAGGGGATCTTCTCTACCCAAGGACTGAACCTGGATCTCCTGCATTGCAGGCCGATTCTTTACCATCTGAGCCATCAAGGAAGCCCAATTTACTCCAAAGGGAGCCTAAGTAATCTCTTTTCAGTGGGCCATTGGAAATGTGCACCACAACTCAGACAGACCTAGATCTCTTTATTCCCCTTCAATACTTTCACTTAAGGGGTACCCAAATCTGCTCTCCTTCATGAATCAGTAGCAGTGATTTGCTAAAAAGGTTTGTTTGGGAACTTCCCTGGTGGTCCAGCGGTTAAGAATCCACCTGCCAGTTCAGGAGACACAGGTTTGATCTCTAGTTCTGGGAGATTTGACCTCAGGGCAACTGAGCCCATGTGCTGCGACTACGGAAGCCCACACACCCTAGAGCACATGCTCCACAGCAGAAGCCGCTGCAGCCTGAAGCCCGCACACTGCCATTAGAAAGTAGCGTCGGCTTGCTACAACTAGAGAAAGCCCACGTGCAGCAACGAAGACTCAGTGCAGTAAAAATAAAGAAAGAAATGTTTAAAAAGACTTCATATGGGACTCAGAGGGCAACATGTCTGTTAGAAACATGACACGATAACAAATATGGGCTCATTCTAAGAACTATTTTGAACTCATCAGATAAGCCACTGTCTTGCTGAATCTCCTCTTCAGCTGCAGATAAACAATAAGCTTATACTGATAACAGGGGAAGGGTGACTACTCAGTTCTTAAACAAAGGGGAGGCCAATATGTATGCACTGCTATATTTAAAACAGATAACCAACAAGGACCCTTGTTACATAGCACAGGGAACTCTCCTCAGTATTCTATAACAGCCTAAATGGGGAAAGAATGTAAAAAAGAATATATACATGTATATGTACAACAAAATCACTTTGTTGTACACCTGCAACTAAACGTCTTTAATCAACTATGCTCCAACTTAAAAAAGAAAAAAGTCAACAGGCAATGGAGAATCAAGATTCACCAGAATCTAAGTCAAACAATTTCACATTGTACGTGAAAGGCATTTTCCTTGGCCATGCTTCCTTTAAAACTATTGAAACTAATGTACATGTTAGTATCACAAAACTGCCATTGTAGATTTTAAGTGTAGTAACAGAGCAAAAAGATTATGTATTCAATTGTATGCTCCATTTTTCTGTTCATTTATCCATTCATTCACTAATTTAACTAATATTTATTTTAGTTTATTCTCGTAGACACTGTTCAAGACAATTGAATAACATCACTGAACTAAAGAGCCATAACATCAGCTATCCAGGTATCATTCTGTGAAGGAGACAGACAATTAACGGTAAACTTGAAACCACAGCCTGTTGTGGAGACTTCTGTATTCACTGAAGGTTATCTTATTTCAACCTTAGGTCATGTTTTTCTGTGAACCTCTCTGAGTTTCTATAAAACTCTACCTCCTCATAGCACTTTTAAAGTAAAATGTGCATGCATGCATGTGTGCATGCATGTGTGTGTGTGTTTAGGGGGGAGAATGACAAATGTATATTGAATGTAAGTATTAACTAATTTATAATTGTTATATCTTCTTGGATTAATCCTTTGATCATTATATAGTGTCCTTCTTTGTCTCTTTTCATAGCCTTTGTTTTAAAGTCTATTTTATCTGATATGAGTATTGCTACTCCTGACTCCTGATACAGTGTTAAAATCCAGAGAGTATTTCCCTTTCTCCATATTATTATTTTTAATTAAATGGCAACTCTTTGTTCTATTTTCTCTTTAGGAATCCAGTTTAAGTATCTCTCCTTTTCTGAGTTGTCAGAGTGACTTGCTACCCACGCAATGTCTGCAGTGAACTTACAGACTTTCACAGTTGTCTATATACTTACTAGTCTGAGACAATAAAATTCAGGACTTAAGAGATAGCAATCAGAGGGAAAATAGCTGTGAGAAAGGAAATACACAAATGCACGCACACACACACACACACACGTGTATTCTTAGACCCAAGAGAGTGTTTCTGTTGGATCACTTCTTTCTCTGTTCCATGCACAGCAAAAAACTACATACAGTTAATGCATCAAAAAAATACTTGTTTTTAGCATGTTTAAACTGCTTAGTGCGATGTTGATCTTCCTTTAGTGGGAATCTCCCCTAGAATAAATGATCCTGTCATCATAAAGTAAGTCAGTAATAAATAAAATGACTTTCTTATGCAATGTTATACTCTTCAAAAATATTTTAGGTTTCTAGCTATTTCTGTTTTCTAGATATTTACTACAAGGATGCATAGGGGAAGTAAGAGCTTTAGCATAGAGTTTAGGGGCTTGAAATTCCCAATCAGTTCCCTCCATAAGAACAGTGAACTAACATCACCATAACCTATGACTGGAAGATTCCTATTTCTCTGCCTCTTTCCTTTCTTCCTGACAATACCCAGATATGTTTCAACTGCCATATCACTCTACCTCTCTTATTTCATACTATCTGGAAACAATAAAAAGGAAAAGTAAAAACCTGCATGTCAAATCTGCCATATTTCAAATAGGTATGTAAATCCTCCATAAGTGAAGTGGACTGGAGACTTCCCCAGATAAACTAATTTTCAAAAAATCTGCTTTACATAAAGTACAGTAAGACTCTGCACTGGTCAAATTTACTACTTAAGTTTCATCCTTGATAAAATAAGGAAGCAGAATGACTATCAGTTTTATATAAAGTACGTCAAGTCCAAGGTCCAGACTACAATTTCTATCTTCTCCAAACTGGCCTCCTTCCATTTGGCATGTCCCTTTTATGTGTACCTCAGTGATTCTGCATTTGTGGTTTTCTTACACTTTGAATTTCCCAATTATACCTCTTCCTTGTACATCTAGTAAAATTTTTAAATGGATATTGAGGGACTGGCCCAGTGGTTAAGAATCCATGCTCCCGATGCTGGGGGCACGAATTCTATCTCTGATCAGGGAACTACTGCATGTCACATGGTATGACCATAAAATTTTAAATAAATAAATAATAAGGATACTGTATTAATATAACCTATGTCAGATTCAAATGCATGCTAGACCAAATATATGTCTGAGGAGAGGAAGGTCCTGGGCCACCCTCAGGGGAAAATCAGCAATTGCCAAATATAATTTTTGAGTAAATTAGCTCTCATTTCTGAAACCTGAAATGAACAGAACTCCCTTGAATCAGCAGTCACAGCCCTATGTGATGTGCACAGTCCCTGTGTCACAAGAGAAAAAGGGTGAAAAAGATATCTTTCCTAAATGCATCAGTTCTCTGTGTATTTATTCCATTTTGCTTTATAAGTTGCTAAAATAACCCTTCCAACAATTACTAGGTGACAAAAACCAAACCTCAGTTACAGTTAAATACTACTTAACAAGAGAACTTGGAAAAATTAGCATTTTGGGATTATCCTGTAAGAGGTTTTACTCTCAAATAGTGGCAATTATTGTTTGTAGTTTTGCAGTCTATACACTTACTACTAGAGCAACAAGTGTAAAAACCACTGGTTGGCAAAGCCATGCTTCGCTTTCACCACTTTCCTGATAACTGATAACTGAAGCTGACCTGGGAATTTCTCTCCTGTGATGGTGATGTCTTAAGCTGGATATCCTTGCAGTTTAGAGCAAGATTTGACTATAAATTTGGAGTCTTCGTATCTTAAAATAATAGCCTATTTTGAGAATAAATTTTTGTGTTTTTTTTCCCAAGATTAAAATGTGTACATTTCAAAATATTATCCAGGAAAAAAAATCAGCAGAACTTTTGATGATCACTAAAAATTTGAAGCAGAGTAATAATCAACATTTTGCACTGCCCACTATACTATCAAGTGCTCTACAATTTAAAAACTGTACTCCCAAATTACAGATGAGCAAACTAATATGGTACCTCAAATCGTGAGATAATTAATTCATGGGGGAGAGCTTAATTCCACAGAGGCAGAAGCTGCATTTAATTACAATAGAGTTTATATCCATGACACCACTTGTTCGCAANAAAAACTGTACTCCCAAATTACAGATGAGCAAACTAATATGGTACCTCAAATCGTGAGATAATTAATTCATGGGGGAGAGCTTAATTCCACAGAGGCAGAAGCTGCATTTAATTACAATAGAGTTTATATCCATGACACCACTGGTTCGCAACTAGGGATGAGTTTCCCCCTCAGGAGACATCCAACAGTATCTGGAGACATTTTTGGTTGATATTAGGAACGTGTGACATTTAGTATGTGGAGGCTAGGAATACTGCAAAGCATCCTCCAATGGCCAGAAAGGCCCCCATAACAAAGAATCAGGTGGCCCAAATATCAATGCTGAGGTTGAGAAACATTGCGTTACACTACAGATTCCCAACTTTGAACATGTTTGAGGATCACCTAGGAAACTTCAGAAATACTTATATTCAGTCTGAGGAAATCTGATTTAACTGCTCTGATGTATGATCATGATTTTTGGATTAAAAAAATTTTTTTAATATTTATTTTTGGTTGTGTAGACTAAGCTGCAGCTTGTAGGATGTTTGTTGTGGGAATGGAATCTTTTGTTGCAGCGCATAGACTTTTCTCTAGTTGCAGTTTCACTATTTCACTCTATTTTGCCAAAAATCATTGCAAAGACCAGTATGTTTACCCGGCACCTCTCCGGGGGTGCTGGCCCCATTTGTTCTAGGTGAGAGAACACAGCACTAAGTGTCTGTGTATCCTGGAAACTGCCTGCCACCAGGAAGACTTTGAGGCCTCTCTGCAGCCTGTCCTGCTACTTCCATGTTGCCTTTCAGCCTTCCATGCCCGAACTACCAGCTGTGAATATTGCACCTCTCAAAGCAGGTGTGCCAGAACTGCCAGCCAGGCTGCTAGGCTGCCGTCAACAGCTAGGCTCACCTGGAACTCTATGTCTCCTGCCTGTACCTGTCCACAGCCCATTTCTTTGCTCAATATTTCCTGCACCAGTGGCCTAAGGAGTGGGAGCCCTCAGAGAAGCTAATGGGGCTGCAAAGGCAACCCCACGGCCACATCCACTTCTATGACAAGAAGCCAAACCACAAAGATTAGGAGACCAGCCTGAGGCAATGGGGTGTGTCTTCCATTGAGAGAAGTGCATGAACCTGAGCCTGCTGGATCCGCACCAACTGGCCACCAAGAGCAACACCCACAGGTGTGGCTTCTGGAGAAGTCACTACTGGCACAAGCAGGTGAAAGCAAAGAGCTGGGTGGCCATCTCACCAACCTGCCTAAGATGGGGGTTCCAGAAATTGGCATGATAGAGTCCTTCTTTGACAAGCTCACCTTGGGTGATGGCAATACAAAAACTGCTTGGACTGCCTTCCTCATAGCCACAGGATGACTTCCCTTGGTCATGCAGATCTCTATATATACATATCTATATCATCTATATCTAGAATTTCTCAGGTAGCTCAATGATAAAGAATCCGCCTGCCAATGCAGGAGATCTGGGTTTGATCCCTGGATAGGGAAGATCCCCTACCTATGAGAATGAGAGAGATAATCCTCTCTCATTCTCCCCTAGAGAGAATGAGTAGGAAATGGCAACCTGCCCTAGTATCCTTGTCTGGAAAATTCCATGGACAAAGAAGCCCGGTGGGCTACAGTCCATCGGGTGGCAAAGAGTCAGACAGGTCTGAGCAACTGAGCACACATTATATCTCTATCCATAGAGAAAGGGATTTGTTACAAAGAATTGGCTCATGTGCCTGTGGAGGCTGAGAAGTCCTACAGTCTGTTGTCTACAAGCTGGAGGCCCAGGAAAGCAGGTAGTATATCTATAGAGTTCTAACCTCAAGAACAGAGAACAAGGAAGAACAATTGTAGGTCTCCTAGTTTAACCTGGTTAAGGCTGGACAACCAAAAGTGTAAATCCTGGGCAGTGGGCTGGAGGAAGACCAATCTCCTATGCCAAATAGTCAAGAAGAAGCTAACTCACTCTCCCTCTGCCTTTTCCTTCTCTTCAAGGCCTCAATGGATTGAATGAGGTCCAGGCAAACTGGGGAGAACAATCTGCTTGACTCCATCTAAGACTCAAATGCTAATCTTTTCCAGCAACACCCTCCCAGACACACGCAGAAATAATACTTAACCAGCTCTCTGGGCACCCCTTGGCCCAGGCAGGCTGACTGATAAAGTTAACCATCACATGTTTCAACCTTAAATCACACACGTGTGCTTTCTTAAGTATTCCCTGTGGACCCGCCAAAGGTACTCTCACTGTTCTTCTTCCTGCTATGTGTCCTGGAGGAGGATCACTGCCTAATGCACATAACAGGTTCTCTAGTACTTCGTTTCTCTCCCTTCTTAGCTAAAGTTTTCCAGTGGCTGTTTCCCAAGGTGCTTTTTTACCATCACTTATTTTGTACACTGACCCTCCATTTACTCTCTTTAAAACCTCTTTTGAATGGACCACCTCTTCCACCTGCTGCCTTTTCTCTGTGACACCATGTAGAAGAGAGAGAATAAGCACTAGTTTCTTTCTCAACCTACAAGACTAATCCCAGGATGGAAACCCCATGCTTATGTTTGCATTTAAATTTAATTACCTCCCTAACATCCTACATACAAATACCATCACTTTGAGTATTAGGGTTCCATCAAACATATTTTGGAAAGACACAAACATCTAGTCTGTAACAATTACTGAACCTCTTTTGCCTATGTAGAATCCAGTGATCTAATAAAATAAAGCACCTGTTTTTGTAAAAAATCTCAGTGACTTTTTTTAGGATTAAGTGAGAAAATAAAATGAAACTTTTTTTGTTAACCATCAGTTCAGTTCAGCCACTCAGTCATGTCCAACTCCTTGTGACCCCATGGACTATAGCACGCTGGCTTCCCTGTCCGTCACCATCTCCCAGAGCTTGCTCAAACTCATGTCCATTGAGTTGGTGATGCCATCCAACCATCTCATCCTCTGTCATCCCCTTATCCTCCCACCTTCAGTCTTTCCCAGCATCAGGGTCTTTTCCAATGAGTTGGTTCTTTGAATCAGGTGGCCAAAGTATTGGAGTTTCAGCTTCAGCATCAGTCCTTCCAATGAATATTCAGGACTGATTTCCTTTAGGATGGACTGGTTTGATCTTGCAGTCCAAGGAACTCGCAAGAGTCTTCTCCAAAACCACAGTTCAAAAGCATGAGTTCTTCAGTGCTGAGCTTTCTTTATAGTCCAACTCTTACATCTATACATGACTACTGGAAAAACCATAGCTTTGACTAGACATACCTTTGTTGGCAAAGCAATGTCTCTCCTTTTTAATATGCTGTCTAGGTTGGTCATAGCTTTTCTTCCAAGGAGGAAGCATCTTTTTAATTTCATGGCTGCAGTCACCATCTGCAGTGATTTTGGAGCCCCCAATTTTTTTTTTTTTTTTTTTTTTTACCATACACACTTACAAACCCCATCAGGAAAGTGAAGATCTTAACCAAATCCTTGACACTTAGGAAATGTACACTCAAGTGAGATAGTGTACTTTTAATTTATCTAAGCCTCAGATTTCTTATCATTAAAATGGTGATTGATTGGCCCAGAATTTTTAGTTTATTAGATTTCCTCCACTGGCATTTTCTAGAGAGATGAAGCTGGGAAAGGCAAGTAGGATTACTGGTTTAGAGGGTTCAGGTAGATTATCACTCAGGGTTTCAGGGAAAAAAATCTCAAAATAGGGCATTTTCAAGAAAGTTTATCTGCAGTGGACTCTACAAAAATAAGCCATAGAAATATACTTACTGACTTTGTTCCCCTGATGCAGGTCTATGATCTGTTATTAATACAACTAAAAGCAAAAGAACAGAGAAAGTCTGGTACACACAGGTGGTTCTTGTGGCATTAAGATAACTGGGAAGAAGGGTGGAAGGCAGCCCTGGAAGAAAAAGACAGAGTTTGACACGTTGGTCATTTTGTTACTGGCTACTCATTTCTCCATCACTTTGTTGACAAAGGTCCATATAGTCAGTACTATGGTTTTTCCAGTATCATGTATGGATGTGAGCGTTGGTCCATAAAGGATGCTTTCAAACTGTGGTGCTGGAGAAGACTCATGAGAGGCCCTTGGACTGCAAGGAGATAAAACTAGTCAATCCTAAAGGAAATCAACCCTGAATACTCAGGGGAAGGACTGATACTAAAACTGAACCTCTAATACTTTGACTATGTGATGTGAAAAGTCAACTCATTGGAAAAGACTCTGGTGCTAGAAAAGATTGAGGGCAGGAGGAGAAGGGGGTGGCAGAGGATGAGATGTTTAGATAGCATCACTGATTCAAAGGACATGAATTTGAACCGACTCCAGGAGAGAGTGGAGGACAGAGAAGCCTGGTACACAGCAGTCCACATGGTTCTGAAGAGTTCCACAAGACTTAGCAACAGAACACAACTCATTTCTGCATATTACTTAGCTTATAAAAGTGTTTTCATATGAAGTATTTCATTAGATCATTAAATTTTTAGATAAAATATCTTAAACATAGCATTTAGAAATCTTTTTTCCAACTGTTAAATTTTGTCATATTTTTTGAAAGTTTATTATTATTTTTTTTAAGTAGCATTTAGAAGTCTTACAGAAAATACAGAAACTAACAGCTTATGTTTTGGACAACAAAACCTACTGAGTTATTGACCAATTACAATCTAATTAATATGTCTCCTAAAAATAGTTTTTTAAAAGTTTTTATTTTGCCTTTCTTTATTAATTAACATATTCATCTATTCATACTTCTATATTTATTTAATACATACCACTAGCACATTTATTGAATAGCTATTATGTATTAGAACCTGAGGATTCAACAAAGATAGGCATACTTGCAATTTAATGGGAAACAGGTCTGAAAAAATGAAGCATGGCTTATTGGAATATTTTTGAAATCTGTTAATCAATAAGTTGCTTGAATAAATTTTAAGTAAGCATCATTTTGTTGAAAAATTTTAATTTGCTGATTATAAAATGATCAAATTGCATAGAGTTTATAAAGCAGAGTCTAAAACTCAAATTTCCTGACCCAAAGGTCACTGCTTTTCCAAACTCAATTACTTTCTCTAAAATGGATTTTACTGTTAAGAATTGATCATCTTCATTTGTAAAACTGTTAGTTGGCTTTTACCCTTGTTCCTCCTTGTTTTAAAGATATTCAATCTTGAGTTTTATGAAATACATAAAATACATATTTCTCACAAGAGATGGAATATCATTTTTATGAGAAAAATCACATGAAGAAGATCCCTTCCTTAGTGGCTACAATGAGCCAAACCACAGAATGCAGATAGTTTAATATGAGCAACTTAGATTTTAAAGTCATACTATGCATTAGAATCTTTTAATAAAACTTAAAATCATGACTCTTTTCAACTACTAAGTTAATTCTTTAATAATTGTTCTGAACAATTATTTTGTTCAGAAATATTTAATCTGATTTAAATAAATAGAAGTACCTACAAACTATGCAGATAAAGATTTTTTTTTTAAGAATAAAATCATTTAATGATGGTCCCTGAGTGAAAACTCCATTATGTTCTCTCCAAATAGCTAATTCTTCCATTCCATTACCGATATTGCCCTCATTTTAATTAGTAATCTGGAGATAGGAACATGGACTTCAGAGTCTGCATCTTAGTTTTGCACTTGGAAGTTGATCTGGGCATTGCTGTTAAGATGGGGAGAAATTTTTTTTCACCACATAATATATCAGAATATTAAATCAGACAACAGGTTAAGCCAGCCAAAAAATAAATAACTATACTAATAAGCATTCTATAAATACAAAATCTTAATCACTGGAAAGAACTTGCTAGGATGAAGAGGGAGCATTCATGCAAAAGCTGAGAGTGGCAAATAGCATTTTCATCTGGCATCTCCCCACTACTAGGTTCATGGGCAACATTATTTAACTCCTTAATAGGTCCCGCTAGATGAACACCTTTTCCATACTAACTCCTTGTACTCTTTCTTGTGCTCCAGGTATAAACTTCTTCTCTATTCCTAATATAAGCCTCTAGGTTTCTGTACCTATTGGTCCCTCTGTCTGGAATGTTCTTCCTCATAAGGATGGCTGTGCATCCATTCATAAATAAACCTTATCCTCAAAGCCATCCTTATTTACTGTATTTTATTTTCTGTTGATTTTTATATTTCATCTGAAATTATTTCTTACTTTGCTTCACTTATCTATCCTTGTCTTGGACACCAGAATGTAAGCGCCATGATAAATATAATTTTGAGTGCTTCATTGTTGTTACCCTGGTGTAACAACAGATTGTGGCTCAAAGCATGTGCTCAATATTTTGTGAAAGGCTGTATTATGCCACAAGAGGCAGTCTGATACAGTAAACAGCCGTGTAAACCTGGAGCTAGACTTCTCAGATTCAAAATCTGGTTTTGCTATTTCCAAATTATATGACTCAGTCTCCTTGGATGCCCCTGTCTCCTCACCTCTAAAACTATAATAATAACCACCGTGCAAGTGTCTGGAGGATTAAATAGGTTTATAGTTGTGACATGTTTTGGATCACGAGAGGCATATAGCAAGTGCTGGATATATGTTGCTAAATGCCTGTACGTGTGCAGAAGAATGTGTGTGTGTGTGCTTATTAATTTAAAAAATAGTTTGAGGGACTTCCCTGGTGGTCCAGAGGTTAAGAGTTCGTCTGTAAATGAATGCAGGGGACTTGGGTTTGATCCCTTGTCCAGGAAATAATATCCCATGTGGCACGGGGCAACTGAGCCCATGAGCTTGAAGAACTGAAGGCTGGTGTTCTAGAGCCTGTGCTCTGCATTAGGAGAAGCCACAGCAAGGAGACGTCCACGTACCACAACCGGAGAGAAGCCCCCACTTGCCGCAACCAGAGGAAGGCTGAGTGCAGCATGGAAGACCCCGTGGAACAGAACATAAATATATAAATAAACGCAAATGTTTGACTTTTAAGTAGTTATAATGTAGGAAAACTGAATGTTTCATAGAGTCCATTACCCAGAATCTAGTGTCACAGTTAAGAACTTGATAGTTTCATAATTTCGGGTAGAGAAGCTTGGTTTTTAACACCTTTGACAACCAACCCCTACTTGCTCCCATTCATCCCCTCAGTGACAAACACTGACTTTCTGGATTCAGGTGTGTCCAGTGCTCCTGACTTCCCACATCCATCGCTGCTACCCCATCTCATAGTGCGGGTGTCTGCTTCTCTGTCTTCCCCCTCTTTGATCCACCTACCCAGGGCTGTTACCACTGACAGTAACCACCTCTGCCTCCCCCTGTGCAGTCCAGAGTCTTCCCTTTCAAGCTACTGAGCACTCAGTTGCAGGCTAAGCTGTCAGAATTAAGTTGGTTTCCTGTAATTCTGTTCTCCAACTCCCATCTGGGGGGTTTAGATAAGTAGAAAATACAAAAGAACAATTTGTAAACACATGTTTCTATAGCTCTGAACACAATGTGGAGGAACAAAGGGGAGTCAGAACTCCCTGATCTAATCTGTGGAACTGAAAAGAAGTCATGACTATTTTGACTTATTTAATTTTGTGGAAATAGCATTTGAGCCTAATGTGGTTCAGGTTTTGGTTTCCATGTGTTAATTGTTTTAACATTTTCTTCGTTTAACAATGCACAGTGTAAGTGACAGAAACAAAATTATTTCATATTTGCTTTAGATATTTTTCTTCTAATATGTTGTGTGAAACACCATTTGGTTTGTAGAAGGGTGCTCAAAAAAAGTCAGTGAAAAAAACCTAGTGAAAATATCCTTGGGTAAGGACCAGGGATATAAGTTTCTCTGTGGTTTGTTTTTTCCACAAAATGCTGTGTTTGGCACCTTGTACTAAGTACTTTGCCCACTGTGTAGGCGATAGAAATCTTTAAAACATAATCCTTGCTTTCTGAGAATTCAGTCTCCTGGGGAAATTAAAAGGTATACAAATAATGTGAGATATGAAGTGAAAGATGGTATAAAAAAAGATGATTACAATAATCTGAGACTGAAATTTCAAATTTCCACATTATCATGAGATAACATCTTGTCAAACAAAATGCCATCCAAGGACCTTTGTTAATGTTCTGAGAATTAGGTCTGGAAATAGCGGAACCCAAATAGGAAGAATCTTAAAATATTCCAGAGAGAAAATGAATTTTCTTTACTGATTCTGTGTTATCACATGCAAAGCAATTCTCCTGTATAGTCCTTAGCAACTTTAAAATAATGAACTGGTGCAAGACTGTCTAAGATATCTTTAAGTTCTAACAGTCTCCATATACTAAGATCTGTCTCCCAACTCATCCAACTTTTTTTCCCAAAATATTTATTATGTTTCTTAACTGTCTACCTAATCTGAGGCACAAAAGTACTTTTCTAAGTCTTAATGTTTACAAAGATATGCATGCAAAAAGGCAAAGTGCTATTACAAAATGGAGAAAATAAAATAAATTGAGAGAAACAACAGAGGAATACCTAATTCTCAGAGTTTTACATGAGTTGTTTTCTTCCAGGAAAGGATTATAAATCAACTGCATGGTGAGAGTATATAATTTACTTTTTGGAGCTACTCTGTGAATGTGGTAAAATAAGTTAGTTGTAGAAGAAGAAAGGAAAAAAAATACTGAACAATAAAAGATGTAGTGTTGTCTTGAGAACTAATTAAGTTAATGTTTCTACTGAAGGAACAACACAGCTGAAAGCCTTGGCTAGAGTGTTTCTTCTATCTGAATAACTCGTTCAAATCCAGCACATGCTTCTAGTGATTAGAACCAAATCTAGCAGCTCACTGTTTCAATGTTTGTGGAAACTAAATGGAAGGGCAAAATCCAATCTCTTAAGCCAGTGCCTTGTCACCAAGTCATATAGTGATCTTGCATTTAAGTCAATTCAGTCTTAAAATGAAACTTCTCTTTCTTCTGAATCATCAGTAAGGGACTTCCCTGGTGGTCCAGTATCTAAGACTCCATGCTCCCAAAGCAGGGGGCGTGGGTTGGATCCCTGGTCAGGGAACTCGACCCCACATGCTGTGATGAAGAACTCACCTGTAACGACTAAAGACCCCTCATGCCACAACCAAGACCCAGAGCAGCCAAATAAATAGACATATATGTTTAAAGTCATCGGTAAGTCAGGTAACACTGACTGATGGTCCAAGCTATGACAGGTATTTACTGCTGTTATTTACTACTTCTGGCTATAGAAGATAACAAAATGGGCATGTTTTTCCTTTTGCTAAGCTTACAATCTAAAAAAGAATGTAAGTGGTAAATATAGCTGGTGGAAACCTACTTGCTCATTACAATAGGATCTGGTTCTTGTCAGTGGATTGGTTATCCTATTACCCACATCCATTTAAAAAGTTGCCTTGCTATGAACCCTGGGAGACTGAAAACTGTTCGACTCTATAATTCAGGCTCTTCTGGACACCAGCTGAATTTGGGCCAGTGTGAGGCATCATCCAAGAGAGAACAGCCAGAAGGGAGAAAAGTCAGGGTATTTCTTTTTCATCTGTTGTCTTTATGGTTGTGGTTCCAGAAAGGGATATATTCCTTCACTTACTGTCATAGTTTCTTCTAAGCAACTTCTTTTTCAAGGTTCCAGAACATGCCTGGTTCTAGTAACACGACTTTACCCTTTTCCTCTTTAGGTCTAGAAATGGGACTGTCATTTGGCTGCCAAAAGTTAGATGTTTCATTATCCATTGTGAACTGGCTCACATCTCTGCAAATGTCCTTTCACTAAATTCTTATGAATTGAATAATCCTAAGTGTTTCATTGATGATATGGCCAGCGTAACTATAAACAAGGTTAAACTGGGAATCAAAATCAGTATTCAAAACTTAAAAAACTTAAACATATATATTTACACTCATCAGTCTTTCAATATAAAGAGAATATTTTTTTCTCAGAATATGTGCTTATTGATTAGAATTCAAACTTGCCTTTATTGCATGATTCTCACATATAATTTATCCTGTCCAATTTATGATTTCAATTTTAATAGAGATATGAGAACTTATTCTTGTAAAATAAGTGCAGTATCTGTTTGGAATTTCTCCCACTCTTCTATTGTTTCTTGCTCATCTAAAATAGGAACACATTTTTTTTTTTTTTGCTACAGTCTTTATTGTGTCTTTATGAAATATTCCATTTTGTTTGCACAAATGTAGCAATTCTTCCTTTCCTCACTCTAATTAAATATTGCATAAACACAATGAAACACAATAAATAATTGCAATGAAAAATACAAATGAAATAAATAGGGTTGGAAACAACATAACATATTTGAATAAACAAATTACAATGCAAATTGTAGCAGCAAGTGGCATCTTAGAGGAGCCTGTTGGCTGAGTGTCTGTATTTTTACCCAGAAAATGTAGTGTTAATTAAACCATTTTGGTTAATTAGAAGAGAATTGTAAGACTTTATTGCTTAATATGAACATTCCCAGGCTTTCAACTGGTAAAGAATCCACTTGCATTGCAGGAGACCCTGGTTTGATTTGCTGATGTTTCAGTCAGTAAAGAATCCACAGTGTGGGAGACCTGGGTTTGATCCCTGGATTGGGAAGATCCCCTGGAGGAGGGCTTGGCAACCCACTCCAGTATTCTTGTCTGGAGAAGCCCCCTGGAGAGAGGAGCCTGGCGGGCTGCAGTTGCTGGGATTGCAAAGAGTTGGACACAACTGAGCGACTAAGCACAGCATAGCATAAACATTTCCCTTTGGCTCAGTGGAGAAGGAAATGGCAACCCGCTCCAATGTTCTTGCCTGGAGAATCCCAGGGATAGGGGAACCTGGTGGGCTGCCATCTATGGGGTTGCCCTGAGTCGGACATGACTGAAGCGACTTAACAGCAGCAGCAGCAGTGGTAAAGAATTCCCCTGCCAATGAAGGAGACTCAGGTTTGATCCCTGGATCAGGAAGATCTCCTGGAGAGGGAAATGGCAACCCACTCCAGGATTCTTGCCTGGAGAATCCCATGGACAGAGGAGCCTGGAGGGCTACAGTTCATGGGGTGGCAAAGCGTCAGAGACCACTGAGCGCAAGCACATTGGAGCATGATCAATAAGATCACTACCACTAGAAAAGCACGGCAAGTTTGTACCTTATAGCCTGGGAGAAAGGAAGCCAGAAGTATTCTCAAAAGAAGTGATACGGAAGTCAATCCATACCTGAAAGATGACTAGGATTTATTAAGGCAGAGAGGGACGGTTATTCCCCTAGAAGAAATGACATATGGGAAACACTGATACACAGAAGTGCAAACTGAGAGAAAGAGAGAAAATTCAATTGAGATGAAAAAGCAGGACTCACTTTGTGATATTTGTACAGATTGGCCAGTGGTTTTACCTCTGCAAGTAGATTTTTAATCCACCTCATTGAGATGGCACATGAAAGTTCTCAGAAAAGATTGTTTTACTTAGAGAAGTTAATCTACTCTGGCTGATATCAAGGAAAACAGGTTTGTCCCTCATTGTTATTAAAGTCCCTCCAAAATACACTGTGAATATTACTAAAATACAACCAGACTGTATTTAAAATACTGAAAATTTTAACTTTGTAATCAAGCTGCAGCTATTCTTTTGATCATTATTTAATGTCATGAATGATTTGTTTTAAAATATGAAAAAAAAAGTTATAAAGTACTACAAATCTGTGAGAAATACTATTATTATCCCTACAATAACAGTTATGTGAATTGCCAAAATAATGAATGTCTATTACTTCTCTGAACTGTTTCAGTTTTCATAAACAGACTTATAGGTATGAGATTTGGGGACTGCTCTGTGTCTAAATTTGCTCTGTTATCAACAAAATCAAGCTACAAGCCTGATATCTGACCATCAGATTTCACTCTCCTGCTGGCCTTCCCATTGTCCCCTCCTCCTCATCCACTTTATTCTCTAGCTGTGAGAAAGGCAATATCCTGCTTGTGATATTGGACTGAAGAAAATCTAACAGGTCTGAGAGCTGAAAATTTGCTTTGTTTTGTTTTGAATTTTAAGACAATATACTGGGGCTAATTTTTCATTCTTGTAAAATCTCTATAAATTATTCTGAAATTTTTTTTTCTATTTAAGTTCCTGTGTTTCTTTTCTTTGCAGCATTACCATTTGAAGGTGACACTTGGATACTGATTTAAAGTTCTTTCAGGTGAAGCTAAAACAGCAAACCTCATAGATAACATGTTACTGGATGTCCTGTGTGTATGCAGGTGAAACAAGGAGAAAGTTACAGGCACATCCCACCCTTATCCTAAGGACCAGGCTATTTTATTTGGATCAGAATTCTAAAAGGTTAAAATCTTATAAAATGGGAGCCAGGGATGTTATTTCTCAGATATACAAACTGAAGAGCTTACAGATGCATTGATAGAATGCCCTGGATCTTCCTTATAGTAATTATTTAGGGCTTGATACATAAATGAAATTTTGTTTGCCTTATTTTAATAACTGCTAGGTCCATGTTAAGTACACCAGAATTTATCACGCTATTCTCTCTGCTTTTCTGTGTATTCACAATTTTCATAAGTTTGGTTGATTTGTTGTTTGTTGACCCAGTGTCGCTTTACCTGGAACTGTACTCTCTCTCATCTATACTATCTTAGATCAGACACAGCCATCAAGCCTCTGCCTCATTTCTACACCCTCCTGTCTTTCTCCAGCCTGTGCATGGTCTATGCAGCCACCTCAGGATCTACAGAGAATTGAGTTTAACTCTAGCTTTTAATTCAGAGAAATGGTAACCCACCTTTCACATCCAGTCTGAACTATACTCCTCATCCTCATTTGCCAGAGTTCTACAGTAAGCATTCTCTTGGTAATATTAAGAATATGATACCATGCTTCCCATTAGAATATCTCTCCCTTGGTGAGAGAGGGAGGAACAATAGCTGGATTAAGGCAAGATCTTTATATTCGTTTCGTAGCCTGGCATAAACTTTTTTTCTTTTCTTGGCCCTGCCGTAGGCATGTAGGATTTTTATTCCCAGACTCGGGACTGAAGCCAGGCACTCTGCAATGAAAGCATGGAGTCTTAACCACTGGGCTGCCACGGAATTATCTCTCAGATATTATTTTCAATAGCACTTCCTGTTTCAAGTCAATTATCAGGCTACTCATTCTCCAGACTTTCTCACAGGGGACAGAATGGGCATACTTTCTATAATTCAAATCTGAACTTCTGTTATACCCTTCCATGCAAATTGTTGATTATCTCCCCTTCTGTCTCTGAAACGCCTCCTCCTTCAAGAAGTGATAAAATTCCTTATTAAGATACACATTATCCCATGTTTTGTGCTGGTTCACCTGTCATCATGTCCCGTTTCAGGAGAATTTTGGCCAGATCTTAACTGTGCCTCACTTTTCCCATCTCTGGGCTTCCCTAGTGGCTCAGCTGATAAAGAATCCACCTACAATGTGGGAGACCTGGGTTCGGTCCCTGGGCTAGGAAGATCTCCTGGAGAAGGGGAAGGCTACTCACTCCAGTATTCTGGCATGGAGAATTCCATGGAATTAGTGCAAGGGGTCTCAAAGAGTCAGACACAACTGAAGGACTTTCACTTTTCCTTTCTTGTTTCCCTGTGAACATGCCAAACAATTGCATTTTGCATTATCCCAAGTTCTTTAGCATGTCTTATTTTTCCTTAAGAAGTGAGTCAATATTGAAATGATTTGTACTTCAATAAGACTAGAAAATCTTTAAATCACTGGGCACTCAAATTTCTACTTTACCCACCAACTAATTCTGATTGTCTTTCTTGACTCAGCTCAGTCATCATCACCTTCTAAAAGTTCCCAATGCATTTGTCTATGAGTCTCTGGTTGCAGAGACACCACTTCATATTTCTCTTACCACTTAATGGTGACTATACTCCTGAAATGCAGCTTAGAGACTTCCCAGCACTCCTGATGCAGTGGGTCCCCTGGTCAGGGAACTAGATCCCACCTGCCGCAACTAAGAGTTCTCACCTTGCAACAAATATTGTGCAGTGGAGATGTGCTGCAACAGAGATCTGGAGCAGTCAAATAAATATATATATATATTTTTAAATGTAGCTTAGATAGAAAAGAGTATGGGACCATCCTTGGATGTCTTAATAATGAAATATCTACCCTTTCTATTTATTTACAGCAAATTTTATCAAGATTTTGTGTGTGCATGTATATTTTTCCATTAAAATGGTCTTTTTCAGCCAGTACAGAACTGCTTGGAGGCCGGTAGGGGTGCTGAGGCCCGAAGCAGCTTCTGGCATTTCTGAGCAGCCCTGGACAGTACAAGATGGACCCAGTAGTCTTGAGTTACACGGACAGTCTGCTGTGGCTATCAGATGTCTCACTACTGGATCCTCCAAACTGGCTCGATGACCATGATATTGGGTTTGCCTTTGAGTACTTTGCCAACAGCCAATTTCATGACTGCTTTACCACATCTGCTTCATCAGCCCCTAAGTTACTCAGTTCATCAAGTGCACCAGCAGCCCAGCAGAGATCACCATGTTCCTTGAACCCTTGAACTTACCCAATAAGAGAGTTAAATATTAGGCCATTAATGATAACTCCAACCACACAGCTGGGGGAATCCACTGGAGCTTGTTGGTTTATCTACAGAATAAAAATGGCTTTTTTCATTATGATTCATATGGTAGTAGTAACTCATTCCATGCAAAGCAGGTAGCAGAGAAGCTAGAGGCTTTCTTAGGCAGAAAAGGAAACAAACTGGCCATTGTGGAAGAGAAAACCCCTGCTCAACAAAGCAGCTATGACTTTGGGATGTACATGATACGTAACACTGAGGCCTTGCATCAGAGCTTCTCTAGACCACAGCCAGAATCACTATCAGCTACTTACTCCTACACACATCGCAAAGAAGAGAGAAGAATGGAAGGATCTCACTGCCAGACTTGCTAAAAATTAGCTGTTGAAATATACTTGACTTTTGAAGTCTCTTCTTTCTGCCTGTCCCCATATATTGGATGGCTGCGGTCTCAGTGCCTGAGGAAAGATGCCTGGGAGAGGAAAGCTTAGAAAGCGTACTTTCTCCTGAGAGGATGTTGTCCTCTGCATTATCCTAATGGAAAGTGTCAGTTTAACCCTAACTTCAGAGCAACATGTTCTGTAAAGATGTCTTCAAAATATGTACCAAAATGGATTAATTCCCTTGTGGGCTTCCTTTATCTACATTGGCTTATTCCAAAGAAAAAAGATTGATCTGTAAAACAAATTAGGAATATGTGAAACATAGAAGCAAGAAAAAAAAATAATAGAGAAACCAAAAACATACTGCACAGCCCACATATTTCAAGAGATCAACTGATTAGAAGCAGATCAAGACCTAACCTGATTCAAGATTAAAGTATTATAAGTTACTCAGTTCTATGATACCTCTTCCATTCGACAAGCAAAGGCTTTTCCAGCTATAAACTTTACCATTACTTGATAAAGATAGGGTTAGCCCATAGTTACCCATCTGATTCCTGGAGCACTTTAAGAAAGTGGGTATCTTAAATAACTTTGTTGAAATAAATGTCTGTGGTGGACCTCTTGTTTTATATCTGAAACTTATTAAAAGTCGGTTTATTTTTTAGATGTAAGGGAGAAAAAGTGACCTTTTTCAACTCTTTCACTTAATTCAAAATGCAGACAATGTAATTTTTGAAATGTGAAACCAATATAAAAAGATACTATTCCTTCTTAAAAAAAGTATTATTCTCAATAAGAAGACTTTTCTTGGAATTAGCATTGTGTCAGCCATTCTGCTAGACAGTTGCAGCAAATAGTAGTCATCTATTATCATCCATTTCAATCATAGACAATTCCATTTCTAGTTACTGTCTTTCTAACTCCTGACGTTACCCTCTGTCAGTATGAAAAGAGATGGATAAACAATAGCTTTATTAAGGGACTTCCCTGGAAAGTTATGACCAACCTAGATAGCATATTCAAAAGCAGAGACATTATTTTGCCAACAAAGGTCCGTCTAGTCAAGGCTATGGTTTTTCCTGTGGTCATGTATGGATGCAAGAGTTGGACTGTGAAGAAAGCTGAGTGCCAAAGAATTGATGCTTTTGAACTGTGGTGTTGGAGAAGACTCTTGAGAGTCCCTTGGACTGCAAGGAGATCCAACCAGTCCATTCTAAAAGAGATCAGTCCTGGGTGTTCTTTGAAAGGAATGATACTAAAGCTGAAACTCCAATACTTTGGCCACCTGATGTGAAGAGTTGACTCATTGGAAAAGACTCTGATGCTGAGAAGGATTGGGGGCAGGAGGAAAAGGGGGCGACAGAGGATGAGATGGCTGGATGGTATCACCGACTCAATGGACGGGAGTTTGAGTGAAATCTGAGAGTTGGTGATGGACAGGGAGGCCTGGTGTGCTGCAATTCATGGGGTCGCGAAGAGTCAGACACGACTGAGTGACTGAACTGAACTGGCTGAACTGGTGGTCCAGTGGCTAAGACTTCGCACTCCCAATGGAGGGTGCTTGGGTTCAATCCTTGGTCAGGTAACTAGATCCTCCGTGTTGCAACTAAGAGTTCCCATGCAAATAAGAGTTCCTATGATGTAATTAAAGATCCTGCATACCATAACTTAAAAAAAAAAATCACATATGCTGATGGAAGACCCTGAGGGCCTCAACTAAGACTTGGTGCAGCCAAAAAAAAACCCTTTATTAGGAAAATTGTAACATTCAACGAAGTACTTGCTTCCTCTCTTTGAGTCACGGAGGGAACTGTTAGGGAAAGGGACATGAGGTCCTCATAAAACAAAGGGAAGTAACTTTGGAGAGTGACATTTGGAGTAGAAGATTCATCCCTTGAGGATATTGGGGCGTGAAATTTCCATTGATAAATATGAGGCAGACACTGGAACAAGCTTGAATCTTTGAAAAAAGGATGAATGAACAAATGAATAAAAATGAATAAAAGCTAACTTTTTTGCCTTTCTGCTGTGGGACTCCCACCTACTGCTTTATTCAGCAGCAGATTCCTAAGAAATACCTGTCCTGTGCTTATGGAGCTAGGTAGTGGGGTTTCAAAAGTCAAGAAAACATATCCAATCAAAGTTTTGCCATCATAGAGCTTACTGACTAACTGGGATGCAAGTAATTGCTCATCAGTATATTGAAGCTGACAAATGTCTGGAGAGAGGAAATACTGGGGACATGGAAGAATATATGCGTGCATGTAAGTCGCTTCAGTTGTGTCCAACTCTGTGACCCTATAGAATGTAGCTCATCAGGCTCCTCTGTCCATGGGATTCTCCAGGCAAGAATGCTAGAGTGGGTTGTCATGCCGTCCTCCAGAGGATCTTCCTGACCCAGGGGTCAAATTTGCATCTGTTGTGTCTCCTGCATTGGCAGGTGGGTTCTTTACCATTAGAACTACCTGGGAAGCTCAGAAGAATGTATAAGACAGGTTATTTCTTTTTTGTTGAAGTTATCCTTCTAGTCTATAAGGACTGGCTTGAGAGCTGGAAAAAAAATACAAGGTAATATACGAGTTATTTTTATGGATACCTAATGTTTAGAACTGAAGTTCATGCTTACTTATATATACAAGGAAAGAAGACAAGATTTGAAGACAAAATAATAAAAATAAGACCCAATTCTGCCACTTTACTAGGGAGTAACCTGAATAAATCACATCACCTCTCTGACCTTGAGTTTCTTTGCAAAATATAAGCACTGTTACCTAACTTAAACAGATTCCAAGTGCTGTGAGAGAGGCTCAGTTAAGACAATAAAAGGGGAAATATACTTTGCAAACCAACAAGACCTGTGTGGATTTTGTTGTTATTAATAATATTGTTGCTATGTGAACAAATCTGGGACTGAGCAGGTTAAGACTAGTAGTAATTTATATGACTGAACAAATGGATGGCTCTAGTCTGCTACTTCTGAAAGCTCCCTGAATCTCTATACCACAGTTTCCCTTGTTTTTATAGTTTGGTCTTCTCTTGCCCGAAAGGATGAGTCTTAGAAGAAAAATGAAATAGTTGTTTTTAGACTCTGTTTAGGGTTCTTTGGTGATGAAACTTTCATAGATAAACCTAAGACAGGCACTAAAACGGACTTGTGTCTGTTTGGGACTGGTAGTGAACTTTGCCCTTTGCTCTGCCCTGACTGTTATCCCAAATCCCACCCCCAACCCTTCTTACCTGTTCTGTGTGCCCCTGTGCAATCTGTGTCTCTTCCATCTTGTATCTGTTACCTTCTTATAGAACAGCCTTTGATTACTGGAGCTGCTTTTATGTGAAAGCACAGAAATTAGAATTGCATGGTTGTTTACAATTCACACAAACCTCCAAATAGGGGCAACTCAAAGACAAGGATGGACTAACTCAGGACTATGAAAGCTCAGTTCCTCCCCTAGAGTTCAGACAGAGCTCATCTACTTACTGAAGTGAAGCTGAGACTGTCCTTAAAATTTTACCCTTGTTTGACTTGTTCCAGTTGCCAAATTCTCCCCATTTCCTGTTGTCCAATTTTCCCTGTTTCTCTTTGGAGTATTTTCTTAATACATGATCCTCCTTTCTGTGTCTGCTTCTGGGAACCTGACCTCAGGTAAATCCCTTTAATTTTGAGAAGCTAAGATACACATACTCTAAGCAAGTGGCTAAGGAACCCCAGGGTGGATTTGTCTAAGTAAGTGGGAGAAAAATGACTGTGGAATAGAGACAATTATTTTGGCAACAATAGAGGCATTATCTCAAAACTTTTCCCTTTGAAGATTGTACTGAATAAACTCTAGTGGTAATAAATGTATTCAGTAGTAATTGAATTATGCCTCTGCAGTATTTACTGTAACAGGCACTGGGGGCATATAAGACATGGTAGTTTAGACTAGAAGAGGAGACATATCACTTGACAATAAAAAGACTGGAGTTTTATACTGTACTTAAAAATTAATAACCACTGTCTTTATAATTTATAAAGTGTGAAAAAACTTGCATTTATTGAACGTAGATAACTTTACATACATAATCACATTTAATTCTCAACACAATCATGTGAAGCAATCATTCTCACCTGACGATGAGGTGAATAATGTAAGATTAATACAATAATGTATGCAAAAATACATATAGAATACATGACTGATGTGCTGCAACTTAGTGTATTTCAAATCCTGTGCTTATTGTACTATGCTGTGGAGTTTCCTGAATAGGACACAAGACAGGAAACACTCAAAAACAAGTATGCAAATGACAGCAATCTTTTTCCAAGTGATTTAAGAAGCTGTTGGATCAGAGGAGATTTATATTTTAGTTCTGGTAAATTGGATGGAGCAATCTTTTCACATTTATACATAGTGCACTTAACACAGAGATGTTATGTATACCTTTCAGAATTCTCTTAGTAGTATTTAGTTGTTTTTTTTTTTTTTTTTTTTTTTATCTGGAAATCTCAGTCCCTTGTATCACTTCTATTCTTAAGCCAAGATCCTAGGTGAACCGACATAGATATTAAGTTGTGTGAATACAGGATATGGCCTCCATTCTCAACCTAGGAAAGTGAAATGACTGTTACTGTTACTAGAGCTGAAGATAGAATTAGATCCAAATCTCAACCTACTAGTTATGTGATCTTGTGTGAGTGTAACTTTGTGATCCTGAGATTTCACTGTGGGTAAAAGGGATGATTGAATTCTCAGAAGTTATCACAATTAAGTTAGAATATATGTACCTCAGTTAAGAGAAGCAAGAGAATATATATTAAGTGATTAAGAACAATGCATACTGAACTCATGATTATTATTTATCCCATCCTTAATTTTCTCATGAATCTCAGAAATGGGTATTAAGTCAGAGTTATCTGTGTTCTGATTCAAATAAAAGAATGTTTTTCTTGAGAGACAGACAAGATCATGGGGAAGTTCAGAAGAGGGCAAGGTCATTCCTACTGGAATCATTACCCCTTGGGGAGGCCGGTTTTATGTAAGATTTGGCTGAAACTTGGTGTTTAGACAATCTCTGTTTGTGTTAGCTGCGGGCACTTTCTAATCCATCAGATAGTTACAGCACAAAAGATATGGCAAACAAGCTGCCTAATTTTTTTTTTAAAAGGGAACTTGAGAGACTATATTTTTAAGCAATTGAAACAGACACTCAAAATCTATACATTCACAAAAACAAAAGTGGGTTTCTTTAGATATTTTTTTCAGATGTTTATATTTTCAGTAGTAATTTTACAGAGATAAAGTCTAACAACAACAACAAAAGAAAAACTCTGCTTCTTTGTCCACTGACAAAGGCCAAATGCAACAAAGAGGCAAAAGACATCGTGCAGCTCCCTTGAAGTTAAAGCCCTTTGTGTATTTTCTAGATTTGTTTGAGAAAAAAGAAAAACCAAAACCTACTGAATCAAGACAAGGGATGAGCGTGGTTTGTTTACTCCAGTGCCTGTGATGTACCAGTGCCACTTCTCATTTAATAATCCATATACAGAAACAGTTTCTCTTTGTTCTCTTCTCTTCCCCTCCAAAGAGCCTCAGACCGTGCCCTAAGAAGAAGATTACCAGACCTTGTCTTTGATTCATCTGAAGGGCTGTAATTGGGCAACTTCAATCCCCATTTAAAATCTTTCTGTGGTACTTGAAGGCCCACTTCTCTACAAAGGTTTCTGTTAACTCTTTCCTAAGAGAGGGTCTTCTCACCACCACCTAAGGATGGGCTGTCTACATTTGGGTGTCTGGAAAAAAAACAGTGTTAAGAACACTTTACAGTCTTGAATCTCACATCCATAATTTAATTTTCTCTGCAAGACAACACTAACGTGAGTCAGAGAAGGCATTTTGCTGCCTGTGCTTTACAAGATTAGTAAAAGAGAAGAAATAACCTCGAATCAGGAATCCTGTTTTTAACTCAAGGTTTTAACTTGCCCTCATCCTTATTTCAACAGACATCCAACTCACAAAACAGACTAATAATAATAATCAAACCCTCTCTAACTGTGAGATTGGTCATGGATAGAGAAGCAGAACTTCTCTCCCTTACAATCTCTCCTTTCTTGGTGAGAATGAAAAAAGAAATAGTGCTGTTAAACTGTCAGATTCTCACTGACAGGGTTCGCTTGCCATTCATCCACCTTTCTTCTCCCCTTACATCTCTTCTTTGTTCATTTTCCTAGATGCTTCCTCCCTCTCTCTTCATTTTAGAAGATAACAAGGCTATCAATCACCCAAAGCTGTTCTGATGCCCTCCTGGCAGTTAGTAATTACATTATTTACACTGTCTTCAACAGAGCCCAATATACTTTTTAATAGGTCTTTCCCCAGAATCACTCTCCTTTTATTTTTGTTTTGTAAATTGCATTGTTCCTGGGACCCGAAACTTCAAGGCATAATTAATTCTAGTATCATGTACGCTGTCAGAATGGCTTTGACAGTCATGCAAACACACACAGAATATTCCAAGCCCACTCCTCTCCCAATCCACACACACTTCTGTAGAAGTCTCAATTTTATCAGAAGCCTTAGGTAAGTACCCCATGGGGAACATATGTCTGCTTCTGTTTTGATACATTTTTCAGATAACAGTAAGCACTGCTCACACCTGGAGGTCTTTAAGAAATGCTCAGGACAGCAGGGTTCAAGTGGCTGTCAGCCAGACGTGCATTTTTTTGGAGCAGGAGAATCAACTTGATAAGTTATTCGAAGTAGTATGTGAGGCAGTTTATTCAGCTCAGCATGATCACTGGCTGTTCACTGGGACAACTGGAAACCTAGCATCATTCAATTTTTAGAGTACTATAATGGAAGTCATTTTGTATATAGATGTGTATAATTTCAGTTATCTTTCTAAAAGATACAACAGTAAATACTTAATAAACAAAAAAGCAAGTGTCTAGGTGGGATATTGAAAGATAAATCTTTTAAAGTAAAAGTTTCTGAAATACTGTTAACTAAATAATATCTATCTAGCTGTCTATGACATAGGATACACATCTCCAAAGCTAGTCACTGACACTCACTCATGCATATAACACTTTTTTAAAATTGAGGTTTAGTTGACTTATAATGTTATATTATTTTCAGGTGCACAAGAGTGATTTTATATATTATACTCTATTTATAGTTATTATAAAATACTGGCTATATTTTATATTAGTGATAATGTATAGCATTTGCCTTTCTCTGATTTATTTAGCTAAGCATAATATCCTCCAAGTCCATCCATATTGCTGCAAATGGCAGTTTTATTTTTATATGATTGAGCAGTATTCCGTTACATATATATATATGTAAATATATTCCACAGCTTCTTTATCCATTCATCTGTTGATAGACACTTAGGTTGCTTCCATATCTTGATATATATATATTTTTTTACCTAAATGAGGTAGTTTTACCATTTATAAATATTCAGTATTTGGAAAATAACTATATGTGTGTGTACTTTTGTTATTTTTTAAATCATTATTATCCTTACAGCTTCTAGTTTAGAAAGAAATTAACCAATCCTTTTACCCACTAATTTCTTTCAATAAAATAAAATGAATTGCCTTGGCTAGTCTTTCAAGAACTTTTGACTTGAACTTAAGGGGCTTTCATAGGCAACTTGTATTGAATGTCCACTGTTTATTATGAGTGCTAGATAATCATATTAAGTCGTCTTCTTTTAACAACAACAAAAAAAATTGGGAAAATTAAATTCTTTATTTGAAAAATGGGGATAGGGATACTTGAAATGTTGAATCTTGCTTAAGATCTTTTAGCTAGTAAGGTAATGATGAAGGATTTTAACCCAAATCTGCCTAACCACAGATTCCAATATATTTTTCTTTTAAGATTTCCAAGACAACGGTCTAAACTGGAATTACGGATATTTAGATCACTAAGTTTCTTAGTTGGTTACACAGGTGGAAACAATCTCCCAGAAAAAAAAATTTCGAGATGAAAACACTGCGAAAGATTTAAATTTAAGATAAAGATGGTTGAACACTGGAGACCATGCTCACCAGGATGTTTTTTTCTGAGGCCTTGTACGATCAGAATCTGCAGAACACCTCCAACAGAAAATATTGGGGAAAGTGGCCTAAAAAGAATGTCTTGTCAGTCCTGTATCATTGCTTATGGTATTTCCAAGATTGCTTTTACTAACCCAGGGTTGCATCAGCTAAATTCTTTAATTTTCCAAATTGAAGAAAGGGACAGTTAGTTAAACAATCTGTTCACATAACTGTATGCAAAGGGCCAAGGGAAGTAATAACAGTGACCGGTGCTCTGTAGTTTTGTTTAGGCCACACTGTGATCTGTCTATTCACAAGCTATACTAGTGTTTTAGAATAGAGATGGAAATTCTGCATTCAAAGTCAGTACTGTAAATTATCAACAAAAGAGAGTCTCCTGAACAAGAGGTTCTTTGTTTATGACAAATAACTATGGCCCATCCTCTGGACTAGACAGACATCCATTTCCAATGACAGTAGGCAAATAAACAGAACTGTACATGCTTCCACTCACAGCAGGGTGAGAAGTATTGACCTTGGTTGGCTGTGTCGCCAGAGACTGAGGAACAAATTGCTGAAAGAGACTGGAAATCACAGTGAATCTACTACCCTTCCAGTCATGCCAGGTGTCTCTGTCAGGATACTCTATAGAATGCCATTAGCAGAACAACAGGGAGATGGAAGTTAACAGCCAGGCAAAAGGGGTCATTCACGAAAGAAGAGAAGAGGACAGGTGAAAATTACAGTTTTGACATTAGTAAGTGGGAATAAGTGGAGATGCTCTCAGAGTGGTGTTTGTAAGCAGGGAACAGGTAATTGCATATAATAAATGCCCTGGAATTGCCATTCTTCCTGGGCTGGTGTGCCCTTTCTCTTTTTCATTGCCTCCTTTGAAGAATTTGTGAGATTTGTTTCATTTTATTTCTTGTCCTTGCACTCTATATTGCTATTGAAGCATCACTCCTGGAAACTGGAGTCCCCCTTTGCCTGGCAGGAAAAAGCAAAACTCCTTTAGAATATTTATTTTATTTCTTATATCTCAGCAATATAAATCCTCAGACCATTTATTCAAACACAGACTTAAGGGTCTTTTTGTCAGGTTCAGTGAAAATATGATCTGTCCTTGGGATGTCTGATGTGCAGTGAGGAACACAGAAAAAAGGATGAAAACGTCCTAAAAACCCATCACATGTCAGACACTGTACTAGACACTTATCACTGCATTATCCATTATCTTGGTATTCACAACAAGCAAGAAATTCCAAATTATAGAGTGTTGAATTAATGTAAATGTAAAAAATAAAACATAAAGATTAAAAATATTTATGTTCTCATCTATCCAAGGCTTAAATGTCTCACTTTTTGATCGTAAAGAGACCAACAGTATAATTGAGGATAACAGTTTTTTAAAATCTTTCTTGCCTGTCATATTCCATATTGACTTGATTTTGGTTTGGCTGCCTATGTGGTTTCAAGAAAGATGTAGCAGTTCTAAATGTCACATCCAGACATGCCCAATCCAAGAGGAAGAAAAGCAGCATTGTCCTGGATAAAACCCTTCCTCAGGAACCTCTGGCATCTTTTCTCATCAAGGAGAATTGTGTCACGGCATGTTACTAAACCAAGCATTAGCAGGACAAGTAAGAACATCATAATTGATTCCAGCTAGTAAAGGTTAATCTCCTTAGAGAAATGCTGGGCTGCTTGAGGAAGGGAAGATACAGGGTGGGGGTGGTGTGGGGGGCTGGAAGGAAAGATTTTATTAAAAAAAAAAAAAGGAAGGCAACAATTAATGTATTCTAGAATCAGTGATTTTTTTGTTTGACACAGAGCATAATGACTTTTATGGGATATGAAAACCTAAGAAACAGAGGTATAAGTTGAATCCATTTAATTTAGTCTCCTGATCCATTATGATATTCTCCCCAGTGGTTTTTCTCTATTGTTACAAGGGAGGGTTTGCAGGGAGGGGAGAAATGTGATTATGGAATTCTAAGTCCCCACTTTAGCTCATTAACCATTTGAGAAATCTGTACGTGAGCATGTCATGCTTCTCAAGTTATGTGAATTGACTTCAGTGCTTTGTGGTTTGCTGGGAACAAACATAACAAGTCCAAAGCTTGGCCACTAAAAATGAAAATGTTATTGGATTCAACAAAAATGGATACAGAACAGCAAAAATACAATATGTGGTTAACCACAGACAAAGCTGTCCCTTCTGCTTAGCTGTGCTGACATCTGAAACGCCTTCCTCTAGCATTTGTTGCCCTGATGGCTTCGGTCCAGTAGCTGAGCATTTGAATGCAGAGAATCAATGTGAGGCTAGCACATTTTTGATGAAATTTGTACAGAAATCAAACAGCAAGCCCCTGTAACGTGTTTATAATTGTGTTCCTTCTTTGGGGTAGGAAAAATGGTGAAACTATTTTACACACCTTGAATAGCAAGGGTGCCATTCTAAACTAACTTTTAGTTTGAACATGGCATGGAATCACTTAGCCAGCAGGAAGGGAGGTGGTAGAGTCAACTTAGAGTCAACTGCTATTGGACTTTGGACACTGTCAGAAGGTCAACACAGTTTAGATAGGCTTACTGCTGTTTGAATTGAGAACTTTAATATCATCTGAAATTCTTCCCATTTTGTAGATGAATAATCTTGTTAAGAACTGGAGGACTTTCTTGGTTGTACACTGGCTGAGAATGCACTTGTCAAAGCAGAGGACATAGGTTCGATTCCCGGAAGATTCCGGGAAGATTCTGCGTGTCATGGGGCAACAAAGTCCGTGTGCCCTAGAGCTCTGCAACAAGAGAAACCACCACAATGTGACGTACTCGCACCTCAACTAGAGAAGAGCCTCTGCTTGCTGCAAGTAGAAAGAGCTAGTGCATGCCACGAAGACCCACCACAGCCAAAAATAAATATATTAATAATAATAAAAAACGAATTGGAGAGGCAGGCCCAACTTAGATTACAGTTATCAAACAGTAATGCATTTAGCATGGCTCATGTGCTTTTGGTATCTGGGTACAGTGTTAAGAAATGACTATGTTGAATTTACAACTTAATGTACCAGGTGGAAAGTGCCAAATAAATTGGGTTTAAATCCTGACTATTTTATTTATTAGTGGTTCTGTGACCTGAGGACAGGGATAGCTAACTTTGAAGAGTTTTTATACAGATGATTAATAATGCAAGTGTGACTTTAATACGGTGATAAGACTTCAGTAGATATAAAACTTCAAAGAATATGTTAATAAAAAAGAAAGGGTATAATTTTGTGTGCTAATCCTGTGCCCGTTTGTCCTCCCAGAGATACTTTGTCCTTTCCTGCGCTAATGCAAGTTAACTTATTCCTACAGATGGTGTTTCTCAATTCCTCTATTAGCTTACCTCTGCTTAATTTCAGTCTGTGGAAAGCTCTAGTAGAAGTGAAAACTATAGTGTGTGAAAACAAAATGCAATATGGTATCCTCCATTGGAATCTTAAGTATTATTTCTTAAAATTTTCTGTAAAGACAAAAAAAAAATAAAATAAAATAAAATACAAAAAGAAAAAAAAAGTATTAAAAAGTAAAACATTTATTTTAAAAGTTAGTAAAGAAAGCCCCAGGATGCTTTTCTCCTTGCTTCTCCAGCAGGATCATGGAATGATCCCAGTGCTCATGGAATGTGACCCCATGGACCATAGTCCACATGCTCCTCTATCCATGGGCTTGTCCAGGCATGAATGCTGGAGTGGGTTGCCATTTCCTCCTCCAGGGGATCTCCCAACCCAGGGATTATCTCTCCTGCATTGGCAGGCCAATTCTTTACTGCTAGCATCACTTGGGAAGCCCCTGGAATGGCATACCTGTCCCGATTTTCCTCTGGAATAAGTTAATACTGCCTTTGATATATATATATATATATATATATATATATTTGTTGTTGTTTTCTTTAAAGCATGGGATGGTAGACACTTTATTCTGTTGCTAATGTCTGGCACGTCTTATGGTCCTCTGACTTTTGAAGTTTTCACCAACTGAGTAAATAGCTCCCTTCATCATTTCTCTCTATTTTAGAAATTCAGAGTAGTGTTATTTTTCTTGATTGAATCTTGACTGATACACCTAGGGAAAGTTCCCATAACTAAAGTTATATCCTTTCTACACACAGTGTTTTCTGGGTTTTAATGCTATTGCTCAAATGTGACACAAAGCTCAAAACGCCAATTGGTAGAAGTACATCCAAGAGCTGATTTTTCTTTATGTTCTCTATCCAAGATAACTCCAGTGCTCCCCAGGTATCAGCACTGATCCTACTCTTTGTCTGGCAAACATGAGCTTCCTCAGTGGTCTCACTAGTGTGGCTCCTCAGACCTTGTACGGCTGGTTCTTTGGCTCCAGCTTGTGACTCAGTCCTCTTTGTTTCCCGAGTGAGGTCCCTGTAAGAAGCACAGGGTAACTCCTCCAGCAAAAGAGTGAGGTGGATGGATAGGAGAAAATTGGGTCCCCATACTATTTAGACAAATGAAATTTTATGCAGGGATTCTCAAGGGTTTTTTTTTTTTTTTAAGGTTATTACAGGTGCTAGACAATATTTTCTTATACTGGGAGAGGAAGCCTAGGTTATGAAAAGTGTATCATGAAATTGATATTAAGAATATCAGTTCTGGGATTTCTCCAGGCTTCCCAGGTAGCACTAGTGGTAAAGAACCTGGCTTGCCAACAGGGAACACAAGAGATGTGGGTTTGATCCCTGGGTCAGAGAGACCCCCTGGAGAAGGGCATGGCAACCCACCATAATATTCTTGCTTTGAGAATCCCATGGACAAAGGAGACTGGTGGGCTACAGTTCATAGAGTCACAGAGAGTCAGACACAACTGAAGAGACTTCGGGCACATGCATTAGTGGTTAGGACACCACATTTTTACTGCTGTGGGCATGAGTATAATCTGTGGTCAGGGGTATTAAGATTCAGCAAGCTGTGTGGTGCAGCCAAAATTAAAAGGAAAAAAAAGAGAGAGAGAGAGAAAGAGATTAGCAGTCCCATCTATCAATATTACTTATTTTTCTGAGAAGAAAAAATTATGAAATGCAACAATAAGATGTATCAGGCCCTATCTAGGGATTTTCTAACAGGTGCCAAACCAAAAGTCTGAATAGCATACATTTATTAATTCATTGGTCCTCCAGGGAACTTCATAATTGTACTCTCGGTGATTTGGACTCTGCTATTTCTGGGTTGATGGGATTTGTGAAGATGGACTCTTGGTAACCTTAAACCTTGGGGATAATTATAAACCAAACAACAAAAAGTCTATTTGGCCTTCTAAAAAGCTCAGTTGAAGTTACTTGCATATTCTCTACCTATTAGCTTAATTCAGACTATAATAATATGGTTCCTTGATAGATATGGACTAAGAGCCGGAAGAGTTATAGAATTTTATTACTCAAGGGTATTAGGATAAGACAGCTGATAAATTCTCTTACATAGGAGAAAATATCTGGGGATGTGGTGAAAAAGAAAGTGAAAGTAAAGTCTCTGAGTCATGTTCAACTCTTTGCGACCCCATGGACTATAGTCTACCAGGCTCCTCTGTCCATGGGATTCTCCAGGCAAGAACACCGGAGTGGGTTGCCATTTCCTTCTCCAGTGACTCTTCCCGACCCAGGGATGGAACCCAGGTCTCCCGCATTTCAGGCAGACGCTTTAACCTCTGAGCCACGAGGGAAGTCCCACAAATAGTTGGAGACTTAGTGCAGAATAAAATTCAAAGGAAGGAAACTTTGGGGAATCTGCAACCAAAGGTAAGGAGAGGAGAACCATACTGCTTTCTTTCTCCTTTTCCCTCAGGGCTCTTTCTGGAAGGCATGGTGAGTTGCATCAAGCTGTCCTCTGGAGCCTTTTATGTGGATAGGACAAATAAAATTCTGAGCAAGTGGTGCTCACTTCATATATGACTTTCTCCTACTCCACAATTTTTAACCTTAAAATCTGATCAACTTCTGTTTTATTGAAATATTTTATGTATTCTAATTCATCGAGTCATTTACATTCAAATCCTGCATTCTCTTTCTATTATTGTGCTTATATCTGTGCATGTGTTCATGCATGCTAAGTTGCTTTAGTTGTGTCCAACTCTTTGCAATCCTATGGACTGTAGCCTTCCAGGCTACTCAGGCCATGGGTTTCTCCAGGCAAGAACACTGGAGTGGGTATTCCCTGGTGACTCAGTAAAGAATCTGCCTGCAATGCAGGAGACACAGGAGATGTGGGAGCAATTCCTGGATCTGGAAGATCTTCTGGAGGAGGGCATGGCAACCCACTCAAGTATGACTGTCAGAAAAATCCCATGAACAGAGGACCCTGGTTGGCGGGCTGTGGTCCATGAGGTTGAAAATAGTCAGACATGCCTAAAGTGACCAAGCATGAATGCAAGCCAACTATTTCTAATTTCTTATTGAGGATTGCACCCATTTGACAATGACTGAGGTATATTTGATTGTGTTACTTTATGATGATGACTGTTGCCTGTTTATATTGTGCATCTTTAAATAAAAATGTCATCAGTTCAGTTAGTCGCTCAGTCGTGTCCAACTCTTTGCGACACCATGGACTGCAGCACACCAGGCTTCCCTGTCCATCAAAAACTCCCAGAGCTTACTCAAACTCAAGTCCATCAAGTTGGTGATGTCATCCAAACATATCATCCTCTGTCATCCCCTTCTTCTTCTGCCTTCAGTCCTTCCCAGCATCAGGGTCTTTTCCAATGAATCAGTTCTTCACATCAGGTGGCCAAAGTATTGGAGTCTCAGCTCCAGCATCAGTCCTGAATATTCATAGAAAATTAGAGATACCAATTTCATGCAAAGATGGGCACAATAAAGGACAGAAATTATATGGACCTAAAAGAAGCAGAAGATATTAAGCCCAACGTTTCTCATGATGTACTCTGCATATAAGTTGAATAAGAAGGGTGACAATATATAGCTTTGACATACTCTTTTCCTGATTTGGAACCAGTCTGTTGTTCCATGTCCAGTTCTAACTGTTGCTTCTTGACCTGCATACAGATTTCTCAGGAGGCAGGTCAGGTGGTCTTATATTCCCACCTCTTGAAGAATTTTTTAGTTTTTTGTGATCCACACAGTCAAAGGCTTTGGTGTAATCAATAAAGCAAAAATAGTTGTTTTCTTGGAACTCTTTTGCTTTTTTGATGATCCAACAGATATTGGAAATTTGATTTCTGGTTCCTTTGCCTGTTCTAAAACCAGCTTGAACATATGGAAGTTCATGGTTCATGTATGGTTGAAGCCTGGCTTGGAGAATTTTGAGCATTACTTTGCTAGCATGTGAGATGAGTTCAGTTGTGCCATAGTTTGAGCATTCTTTGGCATTGCCTTTCTTTGGGATTGGAACGAAAACTGACCTTTTCCAGTCCTGTGGCCACTGCTGAGTTTTCCAAATTTTTTGGCATATTGAGGGCAGCATTTTCACAGCATCATCTTTTAGGATTTGAAATAGCTCAACTGGAATTCTGTCACCTCCATTAGCTTTGTTTGTAGTGATGCTTCCTAAGGACCACTTGACTTTGCATTCCAGGATGTCTGACTCTAGTCCAGTGATCACATCATTGTGGTTATCTGCATCATGAAGGTCTTTTTTGTACAGTTCTTCTGTGTATTCTTGCCACCTCTTCTTAATATCTTCTGCTTCTGTTAGGTCCATATCATTTCTGTCCTTTATTGTGCCCATCTTTGCATGAAATGTTTCCTTGGTATCTCTAATTTTCTTGAAGAGATCTCTAGTCTTTCCCATTCTGCTGTTTTCCTCTATTTCTTTGCATTGATTGCTGAAGAAGGCTTTCTTTCCCTCCCCTCATTTCTTTGGAACTCTGCATTAAATGGGTATATCTTTCCTTTTCTCCTTTGCCTTTAGCTTTTCTTCTTTTCACAGCTATTTTTAAGGACTCCCCAGACAACCATTTTGCCTTTTTGCATTTCTTTTTCTTGGGGGTAGTCTTGATCACTGCCCCTTGCACAATGTCAAGAACCTCTGCCCATAGTTCTTCAGGCACTCTATCAGATTTAATCCCTTGAATCTCTTTGTCACTTCCACTGTATAATCCTAAGGATTTGATACAGGTCATACCTGAATTGTCTGGAGAAGGCAATGGCACCCCACTCCAGTACTTTTGCCTGGAAAATCCCATGGATGGAAGAGCCTGGTGGGCTTCAGTCCATGGGGTCGCTAAGAGTTGGACACGACTGAGCGACTTTGCTTTCATTTTTCACTTTCATGAATTGGAGAAGGAAATGGCAACCCACTCTAGTGTTCTTGCCTGGAGAATCCCAGGGACGGGGGAGGCTGGTGGGCTGCTGTCTGTGGGACTGCACAGAGTCGACACGACTGAAGCGACTTAGCAACAGCAACAGCATACCTGAATGGTCTAATGGTTTTCCCTACTTTCTTCAATTTAAGTCTGAATTTGCCAATAAGGAGTTCATGATCTGAGCCACAGTCAGCTCCTGGTCTTGTTTATGCTGACTGTATATAGCTTCTCCATCTTTGGCTGTAAAGAATATAAGCAGTCTGATTTTTATTGACCATCTTGTGATGTCCATGTCTAGAGTCATAAATCTATTCAAAGGACTAAAGTAGATATTTGAAATTGCTAGGTTCCCAGAACTCAGGGTTCAACATTCATCAGACAAGTCTTAATTATCCTTGTCATGGCCTTTTCCCACTTCTCTGCTGCCTCCAAACAATTTCCAAGGACTGTCACACTAGTAACAGAGGAGGAAGACAGTTAGTCAGCCATCAGCACAACTCCCTGCTGTTCATGTCCTTATCCTAGCTAATGAGCACTCATATGTGGAAAAAGTGTAGATTTGGAAATCAGAATGTTTGAGTTTTTATGACATTAGAAGTCTAGAGCTTTGACCTTCCAGTTTCCTCATCTGTGAAATGGGATGAGATTTTATAGCTCTTAGTGAATTAAATAGGAGTAATTTAAATTGCAAAAATTTTCCACAGTATTTAAGATATAGTAGGTATTCAGTAATCATTAATGTCCTGTCATCTAGATATAGCATAATCCAATGATTCTTCAACCATTTTCCTTGGATGTAATAAGAATACAGCAAGTAAACATTTTTAAAAATAATTAAACAATTATAAAATAATATAACTGTTCCCCCTAATTTCCCACCTGGACTACTTTTAACCATATCTCTTACATTTCAAGGACCCTGATTTCTATGCAGATGTTTAGGCTCAGACTTAACCAACTTACATCTGATTAAATGATATATATATTTTTAAATTGAGGATTTTATAGGAAAGGATGTATCATGAATCGATATTATAATGAAAAGAGATACGGAGTCTTACAGACATGGGTTTGAATCTTGCAATTATTATCAAAGCAGCTCTGGGGCAAGTTTTTTCATCTATCAAATATAATAATAATTAATACTTCACAGGATATTTATGGGAGGATAAGGATATAAGGAAGAAATAAGTGAATAAATGTATGGGAAGATGGATATATGGGAAGAAGTATATAAGGAAGAAATAAGTGAATGAATGTAATCTTTGATTTAGCAAGATATAGCCAATTTGTGTCCCTGGAGACTGTAGCCCACCAGGCTCCTCTGTCCATGGGATTCTCCAGGCAAGAATACTGGAGTGCATTGCCATTATATTTAAGATATAGTAGGTATTCAGTAATCATTAATGTCCTGTCATCTAGATATAGCATAATCCAATGATTCTTCAACCATTTTCCTTGGATGTAATAAGAATACAGCAAGTAAACATTTTTAAAAATAATTAAACAATTATAAAATAATATAACTGTTCCCCCTAATTTCCCACCTGGACTACTTTTAACCATATCTCTTACATTTCAAGGACCCTGATTTCTATGCAGATGTTTAGGCTCAGACTTAACCAACTTACATCTGATTAAATGATATATATATTTTTAAATTGAGGATTTTATAGGAAAGGATGTATCATGAATCGATATTATAATGAAAAGAGATACGGAGTCTTACAGACATGGGTTTGAATCTTGCAATTATTATCAAAGCAGCTCTGGGGCAAGTTTTTTCATCTATCAAATATAATAATAATTAATACTTCACAGGATATTTATGGGAGGATAAGGATATAAGGAAGAAATAAGTGAATAAATGTATGGGAAGATGGATATATGGGAAGAAGTATATAAGGAAGAAATAAGTGAATGAATGTAATCTTTGATTTAGCAAGATATAGCCAATTTGTGTCCCTGGAGACTGTAGCCCACCAGGCTCCTCTGTCCATGGGATTCTCCAGGCAAGAATACTGGAGTGCATTGCCATTTCTTTTTCCAGGGGATCTTCCCAATCCAGGGATCGAACCCAGGTCTCCTGCATCGCAGGCAGACGCTTTAACCTCTGAGCCACCAGGGAAGCCCAATTAACACTAGAGACTCGATAATATTTATTTTTGTTACTATTTAAGCTATTTTCTTGTTCTTCATTTCGGGGCTCTGTGGACTTACATTGGTAGAAAGTGAGATGTATCCTAGAAGTTCTGCATGTGATACTCTTCTGCACCAAAGTCATGGTCGACCACCCCTTCCTTCCTCAGTGTATCACCTCACCATGCCAGGCCCTTCTGAGCCACCCACAGTGTTGCTTCTCTGGATCAGCAGGCCATTAATTTGTTATTAATTTCAGACCTGGGGAAAAACTGACTCTACTATGTCTTAAATACTTTAAAAGTTGTTTTCTGTGGTGATCTTACTTTCCTAACGTACTGATTCTTACTAAGTCTCATCTACCTGTAGTCCACTTACTCTTCATTCAATTCCAAACATGTCTTGCAATTGCTCTCCCACAACTATAGTAAGAAACAACTGCTGGGAGCCAGTTCAGACAAGTTTGACTCCATGATTGACCTAATAACTTACTCTCTTGTTCCTGAATGAAGGAATGAGTTTATGGTTGCAAGCTATCTACCCATATTACCACATTTTTCAAGAATTTTCCTTCTCTGTCTCTGTCTCTGTCTCTCTCTCTCTCTCTCTCTATATATATATATATATACATTCTCAATTAAGCTATATAGTCTTTATAGGTCATATATCAGTCATAGTTTTTGTTATCAACAAAATTGGTATCATAGAACTGGTTTGATGAAACTAAATGCATAGAAAGTATATTACATGGAGCTTCAGGGGTTAAGCTTCAGGTTACTTCATAATTCATTCATTCATTCATTCACATATATATTTAACATATATGTTTAAACACTTCCAATGAGAGATAATCCATGTGATTTCAGGGTAGAAAGTATAGGACTTACAATGTAGGAGAGCTGAGTTCATATTCTGCTTGGACCTCAGGAAACTGACTTGATCTCTGTGGGTATAAGTTATTTTGATTAAACAAAGACAATTAGAAATATTCTATTTAACATGTTTCATAATATCTAAGATGGTGTACATATATAATAAATGCTATTTCTCTTTAATTTTGTTGTTATTTTCTGGCTAACATGAAATATGTGGACTATATTTAGAATGACTGAGAAGCTCTTCATTTTACCATTATTAAAACGCTGTTCACTTTTTACTGTATAATTATTATGATTAATCCTTTGTAAGTATTTATAAAGAACCAAAGCTCCAATGACCCTGACCACAGACGTGTAAAAAGAGTTCTCTGCCCTTTCATATAGCAGGTGTATATTTGTATATAATGTAATGATGGTGTGGTTGGTAAGTATTAATTCTGAGTAAAACTGTAGGCACTCAGAAAGGATACTGGAGTTGAAATTTGACAGATGAGTCACTTTTGAGAACTCTGCATTCAAAAAGTAAGGATCAGAGTGATGCAATGAGAAGAAGAAACCTAAGCTAACATTCCTCTCATCACCACAGAGAATCAGAATCATGGAAATAGTACACAGATCCATCAAACAATTGTCTCAGTTTTTAAAAGACTATGTCACTGATCCGAAGACACACACAAGCAAAAGTAATGGCTACTGAGGTCTCATTAGTTGGCTTAGAGTCTATATTTTGAATGTCCAATCTAAGATGATACAGTCAATGTAAAGATCTGAGGATTTGATGCAATGTCAGATATTTTGATACATTGTACACACATTCGAATACTCTACATTGTATTAATAAATACTGGCTTTCAATGTATGAAAAGACCAGATGATATTAACAAATGCTGCTATAAACTAAAAGTTTATATTCCCTCAAAATTCATACATTAAATTCTTACCCCCAGTGAGATGGTTTGGAGATAGGGCCTTTGGCAGATGGTTTAGTCATCTTATGAATTGGATTAGTGGTCCTAGAAAAGAGAACTCTGAGAACTCCCTCTCTTTTCCACCATGTACGGACATGGCAAGAAGAAGGCTTCCTGCTATGAGAAAGCAGGCAGCAGATTCTAACCAGACATTGTCTTCTCATTGATCTTGGACTCCTCAGCCTCCAGAACTAAATTTCTGTTGTTTATAAGCCACTTAGTGCATACTACCTTGTTATGGTAGCCCAAATACACTAAGACGGATAGAGATCACATAGTTAAGAACTACACCTTTGTGATAATTCTCCTGGGTTCAAATGGAAAAAATAAATAAATAAATAAATATATATATATATATATATATATTATTTTGGGGAGGGAGATTCAAAGAATCATTGTTTCCCAAAGATTTTTTTTCCCCAGAACTGATATGAGAAGTATTAAGAAAGTGACTAACACGGTCATGAGTAGAGGTCAAATTTTGCTTTTATTACTGATTATAAACTAAAATTCCTGAATAACTAAAGATGTAACGGCAAAGTAAAAATATGACATATAAAATATTCTGAGGACTTCCATCTTCTGCTTAGAATGTAGAAAGTTGGAAAGAGGGTTTCTTTTATCCTAAAAAGGAAAAGCTGGATAACATACAGACTCATACTGATCAGGGAACTGAGATTATAGTGAAACCAATTAGCCTGAAATCTAAGAATAAAAAAGTGCCTCCAAGGAGAGAAGGGACATGAATACGACCTCACCTTGGGCCAATCATAGGAGGAACATATAGTTAGGAAAGAAGACAGTTAGGAAAGAAGAACTCAGCTAATATACTTAAAGAATTTGTAAGTGCTGAGAATTTGATAGCTTCTGAATACAGAAGCCCCGGAAGTCACAGGCAAAGGAGAGTCCATAGGCATTCTCAGATTCTTTTCAATGAACCTCATCAGGTGACAATGTGAAAGACTGGAGTCAGGGCAGGAGTCTACTGATGGCTTTCCTCATGGAGCATGCCTGGAGAAGGGGAGTAGCTATAGCTTGTGGGAAGATAGGAAACCTGGAAGAGGGCCTGCAAATTACCCTGGGCCCAGACCTTTGGAGAACACCATTTCTGGAGCAGGGGCATTCCTTCAGCCCCACCTTCTAAATCTAAAGACACAGAAACTGCCTGAGACTTAAGACTGAACCAGTGCAAGAGAAACACACACACACAAGACCTATCCACACCCAGTCACAATCTAGAAAACACGGTTAGCCAAAAAGAGCACTATGGCATGGGAAGAGAAGCAAAAGGATGCAGAAAGACTCTGGGAGATCAAGCTTGTAAGTAAAGGCTAAACTGAGACTGGAGCAAGGACACAGAAAATCTCTCTGGCAAAGCACATTTTATCTGGACCATTCAGTAACAGCAAATGAATTTAAGTATGTGTGAAGTCACTTCAGCTGTATTCAACTCTTTGTGATCTGTAAGTCAGCTCAGCCGTTGAGCTGAATGACTCAGGCTCCCAGTGCCCCCCTGCTATGGTCTGAATGTTTGTGTCCCTCTTCCCTCACCAAATGTCTGTGTTGGAATCCTAATGCCCAGTGTGACTCTTATCAGGAGGTGCAGGCCTTTGGAAAGGTCATGAGTGGAGTCTTCTTGCCCTCATGAATACCCTGTGAAAGAGGCCTGAAAGCTCTCTCTTGTCCCTTCCACATGTGGGGACATAGCAAGAAGATACTGTCTATGTACCAGAAAGTGGGTTTTCATTAAAATGCGACCATGCTGTCACCCTCAACTTGGATTTTGAGCCTCCAAACCATAAGCAATATATTTCTGTTGCTTATACTGATATTTCAGTTCAGTTCAGTTCAGTTGCTCAGTCATGGCCAACTCTTTAAGACCTCATGAATTGCAGCATGCCAGGACTCCCTGTCCATCACCAACTCCAGGAATTCACTCAAACTCATGTCCATCAAGTCAGTGATGCCATCCAGCCATCTCATCCTCTGTCGTCCCCTTTTCCTCCTGCCCTCAATCCCTTCCAGCATTAGTTTTTTCCAATGAGTCAACTCTTCTTATGAGGTGGCCAAAGTACTGGAGTTTCAGCTTTAGCATCATTCCTTCCAAAGAACACCCAGGACTGATCTCCTTTAGAATGGACTGGTTGGATCTCCTTGCAGCACAAGGGACTCTCAAGAGTCTTCTCCAACACCACACTTCAAAAGCATCAATTCTTCAGTACTCAGCTTTCTTCACAGTCCAACTTTCACATCCATACGTGACCACTGGAAAAACCATAGCCTTGACTAGATGGACCTTTGTTGGCAAAGTAATGTCTCTGCTTTTCAATATGCTGTCTAGGTTGGTCATAACTTTCCTTCCAAGGAGTAAGCATCTTTTAATTTCATGGCTGCAGTCACCATTTGCAGTGATTTGGGAGCCGAGAAAAATAAAGTCTGACACTGTTTCCACTGTTTCCCCATCTATTTCCCACGAAGTGATGGGACTGGAGGACATGATCTTCGTTTTCTGAATGATGAGCTTTAAGCCAACTTTTTACTCTCCTCTTTCACTTTCATCAAGAGGCTTTTTAGTCTGTAGTATTTGTTATAGTAGCCCAAATAAACTAAGATGTCAAAGGTTTATAGAGTAAGAAAGATGCCTGTTCCCAAGCATATGTATTATTTATCTTGTTCTCTACTGTCCCATTATTCATCAGATTTTAACTAAAATACAAAAACAACATACAAAGAAAATAATTCACACTGTCAAGAGACAAAATAATCAGCAGAACTATATTCAGATAAGGACTGGCTCAGATAAGAAGATCTGAGTTGAGTTCAATGGAACTGATTCAGGTAAGCTTACATCAAAGCTATTTAAAATACCTATCATTAATATGCAAAGACTTTGGGGGTAACTGGTAGATATTTTAATCAGATGGGTTTAGTAAAAATATGGAAACCACAAGAATCAAATGAAAACATTAGGATTAAAATAAAACCAAACCAAGCAAAATATAGTAGCAGAGATGCCGAATGCCTTTGACTGACTTGTTGCATTCTAAATAGGCAAAAGAGATTCAGACTTGTGTCCTTGTAAAATATGTTTAAAGGAGCCCTAATTCTTGAAGTGATAGTATTTGTAAGTAGGACTTTGAGGAGGTAATTAAATTTAAATGCAATCATAAGCATGGAGTTTCTGTCGTGGGATTAGTCTCTTTATAAGGTGAGCAGCAGCCATGCAGTGCTGGAGTGGGGAGAGTCTGAGAGGAGACACCCCACATCCAAGGTCAAGACCAGTAGCCTGAGGACATACCCCATGTCCAAGGTCAGAGAAACCCCGGTAAGATGATAGGCACTGGGAGAGGGCATCAGAGGGCAGACAGACTAAAACCACAATCACAGAAAAGTAACCAATCTAATCACATGGACCACAGCATTGTCTAACTCAATGAAACTATGAGCTATGCCATGAAGGGCCACCCAAGACGGATGGGTCATGATGGAGAGTTCTGACAAAATGAGGTTCACTAGAGAAGGGAATGGCAAATCACTTCAGTATTCTTGCCTTGAGAACCCCATGAACAGTGTGAAACTGCAAAAAGATAGGATAGGATACTGAAAGATGAACTCCCTAGGTTGGTAGGTGCCCACTAGGTTACTGGAGATCAGTGGAGAAATAACTCCAGGAAGAAGAAAGAGACAGAGCCAAAGCAAAACAACACACCCAATTGTGGATGTGACTGGTGATGGAAGCAAGGTACGATGGTGTGAAGAGCAGTACTGCACAGGAACCTGGAATATTAGGTCCATGAATCAAGGCCAAATGGAAGTGATCAAACAGGAGATGGGAGGAGTGAAGGCTGACATTTTAGGAATCAGATAACTAAAATGGACTGAAATAGTTTAATTTAACTCAGGTGGCCATTATATCTACTACTGTGGGCAAGAATCACTTAGAAGAAATGGAGTAGCTATCATAGTCAAAAAAAGAGTCCAAAATGCAGTACTTGGATGCAATCTCAAAAATGACAGAATGAACTCTGTTTGTTTCCAAGGTAAACCATTCAGTACCACAGTAATCCAAGTCTATGCCCCAAACAGTAATGCTAAAGACGCTGAAGTTGAATGGTTCTATGAAGACTTACAAGACCTTCTAGAACTAAGACCCCAAAAAGATGTCCTTTACATTATAGGGGACTGGAATGAAAAAGTAGGAAATCAAGAAACACCTGGAGTAACAGGCAAATTTGGCCTTGGTGTACAGAATGAAGCAGGGCAAAGGCTAATAGAGTTTTGCCAAGAGAACGCACTGGTCATAGCAAACACCCTCTTCCCACAGCACAAGAGAAGACTACACATGGACATCACCAGATGGTCAACACTGAAATCAGATTGATTATATTCTTTGCAGCCAAAAATGGAGAAGCCCTATACATTCAGCAAAAACAAGACCAGGAGCTGACTGTGGCTCAGATCATGAACCCCTTATTGCCAAATTTAGAGTTAAATTGAAGAAAGTAGGGAAAACCACTAGATGATTCAGCTATGACCTAAATCAAATCCCTTATGATTATACAGTGGAAGTGAGAAATAAATTTAAGGGACTAGATCTGATAGACAGAGTGCCTGAAGAACTATCGATGGAGGTTCATGACATAGTACAGGAGACAGAGATCAATGTCATCCGCAAGATAAAGAAATGCAAAAAGGCAAAATGGTTGTCAGAGAAAGCTTTACAAATACTTGTGAAAAGAAGAGAAGCTAAAGTCAAAGGAGAAAAGGACCTATTTAAATGCAGAGTTCCAAAAAATAGCAAGAGGAGATAAGAAAGCCATCCTCAGTGATCAGTGCAAAGAATTAGAGGAAAACAACAGAATAGAGATCTCTTCAAGAAAACTAGTGACCCTGCTTATTTAACTTATATGCAGAGTACATCATGAGAAATGCTGGGCTGGAAGAAGCACAAGCTGGAATCAAAACTGCTGGGAGAAATATCAATAACCTCAGATATGCTGATGCCACCACCCTTACGGCAGAAAGTGAAGAAAAATTAAAGAGTCTCTTGATGAAAGTGAAAGAAGAGAGTGAAAGTTTGGCTTAAAGCTCAAAATTAGAGATACCAAGGGAACATTTCATTCAAAGATGGGCTCAATAAAGGACAGAAATTGTATGGACCTAACAGAAGCAGAAGATATTAAGAAGAGGTGGCAAGAATACACAGAAGAACTGTACAAAAAAGATCTTCAAGAGTATATACTTTGACCCTGCTTATTTAACTTATATGCAGAGTACATCATGAGAAACGCTGAGCTGGAAGAAGCACAAGCTGGAATCAAGATTGCTGGGAGAAATATCAATA
>SJYX01002948.1:306098-316872 GCA_006410675.1 Oreotragus oreotragus | reverse complement strand
TGGACATGGAACAACAGACTGGTTCCAAATAGGAAAAGGAGTACGTCAAGGCTGTATATTGTCACCCTGCTTATTTAACTTATATGCAGAGTACATTATGAGAAACGCTGCACTGGAAGAAACACAAGCTGGAATCAAGATTGCCGGGAGAAATATCAATAACCTCAGATATGCAGATGACACCACCCTTATGGCAGAAAGTAAAAAGGAACTAAAGGAGCCTCTTGATGAAGTTGAAAGAAGAGAGTGAAAAAGCTGGCTTAAAATTCAACATTCAAAAAACAAAGGCAACAGGTCTTATCACTTCATGGCAAATAGATGAGGAAACAATGGAAACAATGACAGACTTTATTTTTTTTTGGCTCCACTGCAGATGGTGACTGAAGCCATGAAATTAAAAGACGCCTGTTCCTTGGAAGAAAAGCTATGACAGACCATAGACAGTTTATTAAAAAGCAGAGACATCACTTTGCCAACAAAGGTCTGTACAGTCAAAGCTATGATTTTTCCAGTAGTCGTATACGGATGTGGGAATTGGACCATAAAGAAGGTTGAGTGTCAAAGAATTAATGCTTTTGACTGTGGTGCTGGAGAAGACTCCTGAGAGTCCCTTGGACAGCAAGATCAGGCAGATTCTTTACCAACTGAGCCACAAGGGAAGCCCAAGAATCCTGGAGTGGGTAACCTATCCCTCCTCCAGCGGATCCTTCTGACCCAGGAATCGAGCCAGGGTTTACTGCATTGCAGGCGGACTCTTTACCAACTGAGCTATCAGGAAAGCCTCAGTCAATCCTAAAGGAGATCAACCCTGAATATTTACTGGAAGGAAGGATGCTGAAGCTGAAGCTCCAGTACTTTGGCCACCTGGTGCAAAGAGCCAACTCCCTGGAAAAGCCCCCGATGCTAGGAAAGATGGAGGGCAGGAGGAGACAGGGGTGACAGAGGATGAGATGGTTTGATGGCATCATTGACTCAGTGGACATGAATTTGAACAAATTCCTGGGAGATTCTGAAGGATAGGAAAGCCTAGCGAACTGCAGGCCAAAGGGTAGCAAAGAGTCAGACATGACTGAGTGACTGAATAACAACATATTGCTTGTCCATTAAATAATATTTTATTCCCTTAATCTAAATTATTTGGAGACAGTTCATCTGGCTGCTATAAGAAAATACCACAGACTGGGTAATTTGCAACAGAAAGTTATTTCTCACTGAAAAACACAATCAATCTACAGCATAGACATTTACTTTTCTTACACATTTACTTTGTCTCAGAAGAGGAAAATAAGTGTTGAACAGAGTGATAACAATCAGGAGTCTCTTACTTAGTTTATCTTATCTCTCTTTCTACTGCTTTCAGAATCCAAGATACCTTTAAAAAATGAAACTGTATGCAAGCGTAAATGCTTACTTATAAATGTTGGAATTGTATCTGTAAGAATTTGCTAATGAATGAGGAGACAATTTGATTAGCTTACTCCTTTCTTCTCTCTCCATCTTCTTCTTTCTCTTCTATTATTATTATTTAAAATTTTTGATTTCCAAATTTGTGTAGCATGTACTGGCAAGGCCATTGACAAGTTTTCAGAGCTGGAGGGAGGGATGCAGGAACTGTTGTGTATGTGTGTGTATGTGTTTTCTTGATCCAGTTTTTGAGGCTTTGGCTAGAAGCCAGTCAGTTCCCTTTTCTTTTCTGTATTTGGCCATGGATCACAGCATGTGGGATCCCCTGACCAGGGAACAAATGTGGCTTTGGGAATGCAGATTCTTAACCACTGGACCATCAGGGAAGTCCCTAATTTTCCTCTTCTGTCTGACAGATTAAGTCAACATCCCCGATACTTCCCTTACTTAACTCTTACAGTCTGGTCCACTTTACACCCATGCTAGTCTCCCAGGGTCCGATACCAGAAGACCGGGGACAACACTGGTGCCCCAGAGCCTGCTGAAATTAGTTAGATGAATCAATTCTAAACCTACTTGCCCTGCCTCAGTCTCTTCTTCCAATAGAAACCATGGTAAACATTCTTTTCCTCAGTGCCCCTCACTTCTGCATTATGAGGTGAGGTGAGGTGAAGCCGCTCAGTCGTGTCCGACTCTTTGCGACCCCGTGGACTGTAGCCTACCAGGCTCCTCCGTCCATGGGATTCTCCAGGCGAGAATACTGGAGTGGGTTGCCATTTCCCAGTCCCAATCTTTCCCCTGAGTGGCTCTGCAGGGTACTCTGTGCTATCTCCAGGAAACTGTGAGCACAGCACAACTCTTTCTCATTGTGGACTCTTCCTGGTTTCTCTCTCTTTTATTTGCATCTAGTCTCACCATACCTCACCCAGAGTAATAAAGTTAAAACAGGGATCCAGTCTTTTTACTCATGTGAAGGGCATTACTATTGTGCAGGTGGACACATTAAGTTAGTATAACTTGATAACAAGTAATTGAAACATCTAATTATTTTAATTTCATGGTCCCCTAGCCATCAGCAGTTTATTTCCTTCTTTTCATTCAACCATACATTTAAGTGAATATTTATTCAATGACTGTCAAATGCTGATCACAGTGCCTGGCATATTATGAGCAAGGAATGAGACTCACCAGATGGTAGGCTCCCTGAAGACAGACCCTATGCAGCATCTTAGCTTATTATAATAAAAGAAAATGCACAGTTTACTTGTAAATTTCTTGGTTCATGGGATAGCAAGGGTCTTCACCGTAAACCAAGGAACTAGAAATCTAGTAAATATGTCCCTTTTGAGTGAGAAATGAGAAATGATACTTATTTACTTACTATGAGAAATGTTCAGTCATCAAAAAATTTTTTTTCTAAGTACCAATACTGATTTTGGACAAAGGTAGGGAGAGAGAGATAGGAAGAAATGAAGAGAAATGAAACAATTTGTACACTAATGGAGCATGAAGTATATGCTGTTTCATATTCTGTGATGAGAAGGATAAAAACTGGAAACACAGCAGGAGGGCTGAATGAGGCATGAACCGCACAGTCTTGGGCTGAGGGCTGGGGAGCAATATTTACATTTTCCCAAATCCAGTTAAAATAACTTCTACCAAAATATTAGGGTTGCTTTTAGGCAATATATTATCACAAAAGGCATAGAATATCTGATATGTAATTTTATAACCTGTGTGTCAGAGGGAAGAGAAATAAAAAGAAAAGTCAAGTTGTTCAGTTGCTCAATTTTTTTTTTTTTAATGGAGTGGTGACATGTCTCCTTTGTGTTGAATGAGTGAAAGTCTTCATCTTTCGATAAGTAGTGTCCATCTGATGTAAAGGCAAAAAATAAATGTGATTACTCCCATAGTTTCTTTTGAAAGATCAAATCACAGTAATAATTAAAACCCTGTGGCTTTTAACAGAATAACAAGCCTTGAAAAATATGGAGCATTATCTCCTGGGCTAGCTACAAGTAATTCACCCAATTTGTTCTCTATTAAGTCTAACTGACTCTATTACATAACTGCCTTAGGGAAAGCAGGATGGTGGTACAGGGGAGCTAGAAAGTGTTTTTTGTATTTTTTTCCTTTAAATGCTTTATAATTGAAGGAAGTGTTTCAGACAGTCAAGGACTAGCCATGGAGTAGCCCTATTACTCAGAAAAGTAGAAAAAAAGTTTGAAGTTATTGGAGAAATACCAAGTCAAAAAAGTGAGAAATTATATATATATATATATTTCAAAAATTAAGAATTAAATTAGGAGTTAAAAAAATTTTTTGAAGTGACTAGAGGAATACCAATTGAGAAAAGTAAGGAACTGAGGGATAAGCTTTCAGGTGGGACTTCCCTGGTGATCCAGTGGTTTGGATTCTGTGCTGTCAATACAGGGGTCTCAGATTCAATTCCTGGTCAGGGCACTAGATCGTACAAACTGTGCGGCATGACCAAAAAGATTAAAACTATAAATAAATAATAAAAAACATGGGGGAAATAAAACAGTTATGAGAGCTGAAACTGGCATTTTATACTTCATGTCCACTGAGGCACTGAATGATTCCATAGGCTTCAGCCTCAGGCCAACTTCAACTTCAAACTCCAACAGCAAGCTCAGGTTATTTCCTGTGCTGCTGGCCCACCAGCTATAGGGAGAAGTTTTCAATTAGCAATAATCATGCCTTGGATAAACTTCACTGGCTATGATACTGCCACTGTGCAAAGCTTGTGAAAGTGAAAGTCGCTCAGTCGTGTCTGTCTCTTTGCAACCCCATTGACTATACAGTCCATGGAATTCTCCAGGCCAAAATAGTGGAGTGGGCAGCTGTTCCCTCCTCCAGGGGATCTTCCCAACCCAGGGATTGAACCCAGGTCTCCTGTATTGCAGGCAGATTCTTTACCAGCTGAGCCATCAGGGAAGCCCTGATGCAAAGCTTGGCCCACCACAAATCAAACCCACATTCCCTGGGTTTGATAGAGCGATGCACAGAATTTAGAGGAACATTTTACTTAGTAGTTACAATAGGCTGTAAGTTCAGAAACAGCCAGATGAAAGAGCTGCATAGGGTAAGGTATGGGGAAAGCGTGTGTGGCTTCCACGCTTTCTCCATTAGCCAACTCTCCCCCAAATCTCTACATGTCCATCAACCCAGAAGCTCTCAGAAAGCCATGCTTTGGGGTTTTTTTGCCTTGTTTTTTTTTTTTTTTTTTTTTTTTTAATAGAGGCTTCATTACATAGTTATGGTTGAATAAATCATTGGCCACTGGCAACTGATTCAATCTCCAGACTCACTTCTCTCATCAGAGTTCAGGGAGCAGTGGTGAAGCTCAAAGTTCCAATCCTTTGGTCACATAATTGGGTTTTCCAGCCACTAGCCCCTACTCCTAAGTTTACCTGGGTGCTTTCCAAAAGTCACACTATTAACATAACAATAGGCACCTTTATCATTCTCAAGGCCTAGGAAAATTAAATGGTCTACGGAGATCTGTCCATGTCAAAAACCTGGATGAAGCCCAAATATATATTCCTATTATAAATCACAATATCACAAGGACCTAGGTTGCAAAAGTTCAGATATGTGTCTGTGTATTGCTCTCCATATACGAAGGCAAACAAATATATGAGAAATCTAGAAATATTTGCAAGCAATATTTTTTTTTTACTCAAATGTTCAATGATATAGCCCTGTTACACTGAAAATTTGTTTATAGAAGATTAAGCATTTAAGTGTTAGTCGCTCAGTCATGTCCGACTCTTTGTGATCCCACGGGCTGTAGCCTGTCAGGTTCCATGGGATTCTCCAGGCAAGAATACTGTGGCAGGTTGCCATTCCCTTCTCCAGGGGATCTTCCCGAGCTAGGGATTGAATCTGGGTTTCCCATATTGCAGGCAGATTCTTTACTATTTGAGCCACCAAGGAAGCCCAATTATGTCCTCTCAAAGAGCAAGAAGCAATCAATCATCATTGGATTATTTTATAGAAATGTGTTTGCCTAAAAATATATACTGCATGGGTGTCTGTGTATAATATGTAATTAATAAGGCTCATTTTCACAATACAGACTGAAGATTCTAATAGAACATCATGTCCTCTTACATGAGAAATATTAAAGGATGAGTGGCATGTAGATGGCCAGAGGACAGATAGCTGGAGAGGACAGACAGAATCTGGAAGAGCCATTAGAAGTGGGATAAACAGGATTTTTGTCCTCAGTACTTCATCTTTCCCTCTATCTATGCTCTTGCAGTGTAATTTCACAATCCCTCCCTCTGAAGCCAGAATGTACTTCCCTGTCTCTTTGAACTTGCCAATGTGACGTTACTTAGCAAATGAATTATGAGCAGACACAGAACAAAGTGGGGCTTGGAAAGTGCCTGTTCCACTGAACTTTGGGACTCATGATTTCTGCTATTGCTATGAAAAGAGCTTCCCTAGATGGTTCTGTCCATTCAGTCTGGGTCACAGAGAAAGCATATAAGGACTGGAGCCACCACGTGGGCTCGGGAGAGATGAGCTTCTCCAGCCACACCCAGAGATCCATGATATCGTGTGATGGGTATTTTAAGTGATGGAGCTTTCACACGAATTTTTAAGCAGCAGTGTTGGAATACTTGTGTAATGAGATAGGTTGAGTTGGTATAACTTTTGTGAATTTATATAATAAGATGGTCTTATGTGTATATCATAAAGCTTCTAACTGGGGTCTTACTGTAAATTATTGATTTTTCTATGATGCATGTGGGAAGTCAAGGCATTAATTGATTTCATAGATGAAGAAACTGAGTCTCAGATATTTGGCTGAGACCACAACTATTACGTGATGGAGCCAGGATTCAAAGCCAAGCTGTCTGACTCTCAGCTTATCAAAATTTCCCATTTCATTATGCTGCTTTTTCAGAAAGATGAAGGGACAGGGAGAATAACAGAAGCAAATGTAGTAATTGTATAATCTATTTATTCCATAACAAATTGCTTGAATATCCCTAAATCTGGGTGGTAGTTTTAGTAACAGAGATCTGAAGACTAATTGTATTTTACTTTTTCCACTCCCCATTTATCACAAAAGTCCGTGAATAACTAAGTTAGGAAATAAGGCTTGGAGAGGAATGGAGAGGGGTGGGGAAAAAAGAAATACAGTAGCTAGACAATCCATAAACTAAAACAATCAACCCATAATTGAATGCACATGTGTAGACTGAGATGCTTCCCTAATAGTGAGGCAGTAGGCAATGATTAATGACTGGAAGAAATCAGTAAAGAATTCTTCCTGAGCTCTGAATTGTGCTCTGAATATAAAAATCCATTGGAACAGGTGACATGTTGCTAAGGGTTCTGAGGAACAGACAGAAGAAATTGCAGATCTGCCAACAATTTATTTCCAAAGACAGAGAGGGATGGTGACGTAGCAGTGTCACAAAATAAAGCAGAAAGCTTTTTTAAATTTTTTCTTCTGTCTGAAGAATGGTGAGCCAGACTATAGTTATATTATCAGAGCTCCAGAGAAAGACAAAATGCAATAATTAAGAAATCCAAAGGCTGTCATAAAAGACAATATGAATCAGGAAGTTGAACAATTACTTAAAAGTGCTCAAAAAGCTCAGCTTGGAACTTTACTGCCCTAAATATTTTGGAAGAAATGAAGAGTTATCTCAGAAAGAAGGAAACGTTATATTTCTAGATAAATAAAATTGAATACATAAACATGTTTACTCAGTTGTCCATCAAATATATATTGAAACCCTACAATGGCCCCAAATATAAATTTTCTTAAGGAATAAACAAGAGGATACTCTTTGCTGCTCCATTCCCATCAACTAGAACTGAGTCTCCTGTACAGAAGATATTTTAAAAATACCTAATTGAAAAAACCTAATCAAATAATTAATACAGGGTTTAAAAGGAAAGATATACAAAGGAAAGATACTTTGCATATTCATGGATTTTTCTTGAAATTTATGGAATTACAAAGGAGAGGTACAAGCGCATGGTCACAAGGTAGCATATGTGTACTAGTTGCTCAGTTTTGTCTGACTCTTTGCAACCCCGTGGACTGTAGACCACCAGCCTCCCCTTATCCATGGGGATTCTCCAGGCAAGAATACTGAAGTAGGTTGCCATGCCCTCCTCCAGGGATTTTCCTGACCCAGGGATCAAAGCAGGTCTCCTGCACCTCAGGCAGATTCTTTACATCTGAGCCACCAGGGAAGCCCTAACGTAGCATATGAAGCAATTATTCTCATACTTTGAATAATACTAATGCCTACATCTTTACCTGAATGAATCTGATTTTATTTATCTGAATTGATGCGTAGGCATTGGTATTTAAGAATTTTAACATGCAGCTAGGGTTGTGAAATATAGACACATAAAGGAAGAATTAGTCTAGAAGCTCTGAGGGAAGAGGAAGGACTTAACGATGGCAAGTGTAGTTTATGTGGGTTGTAGCATCCAGGCATAGGGACAAATGTGGACGAAAATCCTGAGGCTAGAAAAAACATGGCACCATTAACATGCCTGACAGATGGCCTGGCTTATACACATAGGAAAGAGGTATGAGATGATGTTGATAAGGTAACCAGGGACCAGAACACACACATGTTTAACTCTATGTCTTAAAAAACTTTTGTGGATTCTTATCATTCTTAGGATAATGAAGGTGGAAAAGTTATGAGAGGAATTTTGCCTTTTAAATCACTATTTTGCCATCAGGTTTAAAAGTGTTAATAAATAGGGATTTCCCTGGTGGTCCAGCAGTTAAGACTTCTTGCAGGGGGCATAGGTTCAATCCCTGGTCAGGGAACAAAGATCCCACGTGCCACATGGCCAATAAATAAGTAACTATTTTAAACAATAAATGGAAGGGGAAAATATTTGTACAGAGGACCACAAGGACACTGCTGCAATCTTCTCAGCTGAAGCTAAGAGTAACTGAAGCTAAGAGTAACTGAAGTTAATAGTAACTGAAGCTAATAGCAAGAGTTGGACAGAAGACGGAGGTGAGCAGTTCTGCCTATTAGTCCCAGGAATCTGAATTCCATGGACAGAAGAGTGGGCATTCCAGGGTTTAGAGGGTCCTGCTCTGGGCCCCCTCCAACAATACTCTTTCTCACAAGGCCTTCAGTTTTCCTCCAGGGCCTGTGCAGACCTCCTTTCCTCTATGCTCTCCCAAGGGAGGCCCACACCATTGGTTCAAATGTGTGCAAAGGGTTGCCTGTTAGTAATAGAGTGGTGGATAATGTAGTGGAAACTGGAGTGATCACACAGATGCCTGCTAGACTCTTGAGAGGTGGGTTAGAGATTGGGGTACAAAAGAAGTAAGTGAGCTTGGGATCAGGCTCAGGCTTGTGTTCTATGTACATTAAAAAAAAAATATATATATATATAGTTGCAGCACACAGGATCATTGTAGTGGCATGAAGGATCTATCCTTGTGGTGTGCAGGCTCATTATTTGAAGTACATGGGTTTACTTTTCCGGGGCAGGTGGGATCTTAGTTCCTGCACCAGGGATCAAACTCACTACCCCTGCAATACAAGGTGTATCTGTAACCATTGGACTACCACGGATGTCCATCCACATGTAATTTTGTCAGAGGCTCTGCATATATTAAAGGAAGATGCGGCAATGGGGAGCGAGAAAAATAGCAGACAAAGTGTACAATGCATGATCTTGAAATTTAACAGTTGAGTAATACACTGTCAGCTTCATCATTGAAATAATCATATTAAAAATATTCCAGCATTTGTATTATAATTTTCCAAATTGTTCCCTTGTTCACATTTTTTTTCCCATTGAACTATTGTCACAAGGGTTCACTGAGATGATTAAAACAGGTATGATTCCTTTTATTTACAAATGAAGAGGCCACCTTTTATGTAGATTGGACTTCCCTGGTGGCTCAGATGCTAAAGAATCTGGCTGCAATTTGGGAGACCTGGGGTCAATGCCTGGGTTGGGAAGATCCCCTGGAGAAGGGCAAGGCAACCCACTGCAGCATTCTTGACTGGAGAATTCCATGGACAGAAGCATGTGGCAGACAGTTTTCTATAAAGGGCAAGATAGTAAATATTTCTGGGTTTGGGGGCTATGTTCTCTGTCATCTCTATCACTGTCACTACTCATCCCTGATACTACTCATCTGTGATACCAGCAGCCACAGATGATATATAAATGAATGTGCCTGTGTTCCAAAAAAAGCTTTATTTATAAAAAGAAGCAGAGGCCAGATTTGCTTCATGGGTAGTAATTGCCAACTGCTGATGAAGAGTGTTATTAGTTGATGGATAGTAGACAGCATTAGTGGGACTAGAAGTCAGATTCTTTAGTTTCTGGTTTTGTGCTGGTTACTTCAAAATCCTTAAATGATGGACTAAACCTAGGTTAGTGTCCAAGGGACATGGAAATCTCTTGTCAAAACTCATTTTACATGTGAGAAAACAGAGGACTAGAACAGTCAAGTGGGCAAGTGAGCTCCTCAAGGTCTCTGAGTTTTAAAGCCAGGAATGTGGCCAAAATTTAGAGCTCTTCAATTCTGCATTGTGCTGTTTCCATCAATCCATTGCAAAAGTCAAGGACTCGATGAAATGACCTAGGCCAGCTCTGGATCCAGCTCTGGATTTTCTGTTGTGTTCTCTTGTTATAATTTCTCCTTAGAGGAAGTTGAGCCAGAACCTAAAGAAAATGATGAATAGTTGGATGGCATCACCAACTCAATGGACTTGAGTTTGAGCAAACTCCGGGAGATGGTGAAGCACAGGGAAGTCTGACATGCTGCAGTCCATGGGATCACAAAGAGTCAGACAAAACTTAGTGACTTAACAAAACCAGCAAAAAACAGATTGGAAAAAGTTGGGAAGGAATTTTGGGGGACATCTTCTAGGTTCCTAAAATGGTTAGTTTTAGCTCTAAAATTCCTAATTCTGCTAGTCTTAAAAATTTTTTTAAACGAAATCATTCCATGCTTGGCTGGATGAGTTACAAACTGGAATCAACACAGGCGGGAGAAACATCAACAACCTCGGCTTTGAGGATGATACCTCTCTAATGGCTGAAAGTGATGAGGAACTAAAGAACTTCTTGATGAGGGTGAAGAAGGAGATTGAAGGAGCTGGCTTAAAACTAAATATTAAAAATAAAAACTAAGATCATGGCATCTGACCCCATTCAGTTCAGTTCAGTTCAGTTCAGTCACTCAGTCATGTCTGACTCTCCGTGACTCCATGAATCCCAGCATGCCAGGCCTCCCTGTCCATCACCAACTCCTGGAGTTCACCCAAACTCATGTCCATCGAGTCGATGATGCCATTCAGCTATCTCATCCTCTGTCGTC
>SJYX01002948.1:271714-302698 GCA_006410675.1 Oreotragus oreotragus | reverse complement strand
TCTTTTAATTTCATGACTGCAATCACCATCTGCAGTGATTTGGGGGCCCCAATAAATAAAGTCTGACACTGTTTCCCCATCTATTTCCCATGAAGTGATGGGACCAGATACCATGATCTTAGTTTTCTGAATGTTGAGCTTTAAGCCAACTTTTTCGCTCTCCTCTTTCACTTTCATCAAGAGGCTTTTTAGTTCCTCTTCACTTTCTGCCATAAGGGTGGGGTCATCTGCATATCTGAGGTTACTGATATTTCTCCCGGCAATCTTTACTCCAGCCTGTGCTTCTTCTAGCCCAGCGTTTCTCAAGATGTACTCTGCCTAGAAGTTAAAGAAGCAGGGTGACAATATACAGCCTTGACGTACTCCTTTCCTATTTGGAACCAGTCTGTTGTTCCATGTCCAGTTCTAACTGTTGCTTCCTGACCTGCATACAAGTTTCTCAAGAGGCAGGTCAGGTGGTCTCGTATTCCCATCTCTTTCAGAATTTTCCACAGTTTATTGTGATCCACACAGTCAAAGGCTTTGGCATAGTCAGAAATATTACATTTCTATTTTGTTTAACACCAACATTTTATACCAGCTTAGGTTAGCTTTGCTGTGCTTGTATTTGTTGTGGCTACTGTTGTGTTTGTGTATGTGTTTCTGTATGCTCTGATTGAATGAGATATTGAGACACTTTGTAACCTTCTTGAAGCTGTAGACCACTTAATCCAAACTTATCAGAGTCACAGTCTGGAAAATATAATCAGGACGGCAGTAATAATTCCAAGTTAGCTCCAGTGTTCTATTCCAATTCTTGAGCATGATGTTGGGGATCTTTTTAAAAATCACCATTCTCCTCATCAATTTCCTCCAATCCACAGCAGTTCTTGTGCCTGCATCTCTCTTATCGAACCAACACATTTCTTCTTAATACCTCCTCTCTGTCTCCAGATTCTGCTCAAAGTACCAAGAAGAAACAACCAGCAAGATACTCTGCATAGTGTAGGGATGAAAATAAACAGAGTAGGGAATTAAAGCCAGAATCTCTTCAAAGAAGAGAGAGATAAAGGCCAGGATGACTCAGACCCAAAAAATGTTTGTCCAGACACATTTGAAAAATTACCCTTTTACTAAGAATGCATCAACATTCATAGCTGTTTTTAGCGAATGGACCAAAGCCTCTTTTTGGAGACACAGTGTCTGCTGGCTGACATGTAATATTTGATAATAAACCTGAGCATGTCAGACAACTGATGGCTATCCTTGACTCTTGTTAGAGTTGGAAACCAATTCAGAAGGTGTAATTTATTTAGAGTTTAGTAAACCATTCAAGGAAAGTTCTGCTGGGAAATCTAAGAGAGAAATTAGAAGCTTTCTGTCTGATTGAAACTACTGGTGTCCATCTGCATAAAACTGACTGACAGACAAGAAAATAGGTAATTACCATCAGTACAGCATCTAATGGGGGATGAGATTAAAAGACAGATTAGAATAGCCACCTCTGAAGGCAGAATTTCGAATTCAAAATACATTTGTAAACTAGACAAGAAAGCATTTAAGAAGCACTCTTATGTACTTCAACTGTATTAGAGAGTAAAACACAATGAAATATAAAGACAATGTCTTCAGGGACTTTCCTGGTGGTCCAGTGGTTAAGACTCTCTGCTCCCAATGCAGGAGGCATGGGCTTGATCCCTGGTCAGGGAACTAAGGTCCTGCATGCCAGATGTCATGGCCAAAAATAAGTAAACCAACAAATAAATATAACTGAAAAAAATCTAGGGCTTATTGTAGTATTTGGCCCATATAAACTGCATGGAAGCGGTTATTAAAAAAAGAAGAAGAAAATTTCTTTAAATTGAAACTTTAGAATTGAAAGTGAAAAAGTGGTAAAACCTTGTCCACCTAAAAATCTCTACACAAATACTTGTAGCAACTTTATTAATGATCATCAAAAAAAATGGATGCACCAGAGATGTCTTTTACAAGTAGATGAACAGAATAAACTGTGCACGTTCATACAAGAGAATACTATTCATTGACAGAAAGGAATGTGCTATCATGCCATTCAAAGACATGGATGAATCTTAAATGCATAATACCAAGTGAAAGAAGCCAGGCTGGAAAGGCTACATCCTATAGAATTCCATTTATATGACAACACTGTAGAGAGTATAAACTGATCAATGACTACCAGGAATCAGGAAGAAGAGGAAGGTAAAACAGATGAAGCATAGGGTTTGTTTTTTTTTTTTAATCTACTTTGTTACAATACTATATTGGTGATACATGACATTATATATGTAAAATCCATAGAAAGAATAAGAAATTAGTTACTCAGTCATGTCCAATCTTTGTGATTCCAGGGACTAAAGCCCACAAGGCTCCTCTGCCCATGGAATTCTCTAGACAAGAATACTGGAATGTTAGCCATTCCCTTCTCCAGAAGATCTTCCTGAACCAGGATCAAACCACATTCTCTTGTATGAATGTGACGAAGTTTATTCTATCCATTAACCTGTAAAAGACATCTCTGGTGAGTCCATTTTTTGATGATTATTAATAAAGCTAATTAATTGCCTGCAATGGAAGGCAATTTTTTACCACTGAGTCATTGGGAAAATGTATGCAAATTAAAATACAACATTATATAAGGAGACTGGGAGATACCTGAACGGCATGTAAAATGTGACCAAGGAATCAAACTAGAGCAGAAATGTTAAAAAAAAAAAAAAAAAGGCAGCCCATTTTAGAGGTGGGGAAAAAGGGTGCTGACTTTGGAAGTAAGTGTGGAGTCTGTAAGATTAAAGGTAGGTAGAACTATATAGAAATGCTGTACTCTAACTGATAAAGTATCCTCCCCTACAGTGGTGCTGGTTAATATTTCTAAAATCCCTGTATATGTATACTGTAATGGAACAATTACATAGAGGGATGTTGGAATTCAGGTTCCAACTGTTGGAGTGAGAGGTTACAAATAGGCAAATGGAGCAAGCTGCAATGATCCATGTAAAATGGTTTATAGTTGCAGACATCAACCTAAACTAATATTTACTTTTATATAGATATAGACATACTTACTGACATATGTACATACATGAGTTAGTATATACACACATACTCCTTTGCTCTATCAACTAAGACAGCCAAGAAGCAACATCACAGTAGCAAAGAGCACAGTTAGTGTATAGAACTTTGTTTCTAACACCATTTGCCAAAAGAGGACTCAGGTCCTCTTGGAGAAATGGCAAATTCTAAGACCCAGAGTGGCATCTTATATTTCCAGAAAGGAAATACACAAAACATACACACACAAGGATGGAAGTATGTCAAAGGAATACAGGAGCCAACTAGAATGGCTCCCAATGGTAAGGCTATTATAATGTGAAGAAAAAAAATAAAGTAGCATTGGTATACAGCCCAAAGTATAAAATAAGTACCCAAAAGTATGCTCTAAAAAAAAAAAAAAGATTAAAAGAAATAAGTGGAAAAGTCTTCCATGTAGCAGTATTTTAAATAATGAATGGTGATGTAACACCCTCAAGGAAGTAGAACATAACCCCCACTATGTGGATTGCTTTCTTCCCAAAAGTACAGTAAGAAAATGGAGGCAACTCTACACTGGAAAAACATGACAAGCACCGCAGCAGCTGGTTTGATCAGTGCTAATACCAACGGTGATAAATCATGTTAATAGTATGTGTAATTGATACCCTATGACACTCCACCAACATGAACTTCCTCCTCCAAATCCAAACTTCAGACCAATAATGAGAAATAACTGAGAAATCCAAGATGAAGCTCATTCTGTAAAATATCTGATCCAGTTCTCTTGCATACTGTCAGGGTAATAAAAAAAAAAAAGTAAAGTCTCAGAAACTGTTGCAGCCAAGAGGAGACTAAAGAGACCTAATAATATCTAATGTAATATCTTGGATAGGATTCTTGGGTGAAAACATTAAGTGAAAACTATTGAATCTAAAGAAATTATGGTCTTTGATCGACAATAATTTAATATTGATTAATGAATTTAGGCAAATATTTCAGAGCAACATAAAATGTTAATTAAAAATACTGGAAAGGGTAGAAGGTAGATCACAAATTTTCAGTAAATCTAAACTGGTATAAAACAAAAATTTCACTAAAGAGCTGTTGTAGAATTCAGCTTAGGAATGTTTTTATTTAATAAGTAAAACAATGCCAGGTACTAACAGAGTAATGTAATAGCTAGTGCACAGACTCTCTCTAGAGTATAGGACAATTTGATTTCATAATATCTCATATCCTCTCATTTTAGATGTAAATTTTGTGACAGTATAATTTATCCTTATATTTACATCTTAGATGTAAATTTCGTGACAGTATCTTATTTATTCTTATATTCTCATATTGTCTAGCACCATCAGTTTGTAAATATATGTGCTGAAAAGTTTTGGTAGAATTGAAGTAGCATACATAAATGGTTCCACAGAACCTGGTAGTTGCAATATGAGCGTTCATAGCCACTGCAAAGTTCAAATGCATCATTCATTGTAGAGGGATTCTGAGCACACAACATAGATTTAGTGGCCAGTAGATAAAATTTATATTCACTGCAGACTAAAGAGAAATTAAATTTCAATTCGTACCTGAAATCCTGAGTCACAGCATGAGCAATGTTTGAATAGGCTCTCAAGGAGAACCTTGCACCTGAATTCAACACTGACAAACTCTTGATTTTATAAATGAGTGTGGGCTTCCCTGGTGGCTCAGTGGTAAAGAATCTGCTTGCCAATGCAGTAGACACAGGGTCTGATCTCTGGTTTGGGGCGATCCCACATGCCTGAGAGCAAATAAGCCTGTGCGCCACAACTACTGATTTCTTGCCCTCTAGAGCCTGAGCTCCGCAACGTGAGACGCCACCACAACTAGAAGCCCTCGCACCTCAACTAGAGAGTAGCCCTTGCTCAGAGCAGCTAGAGAAAAACCCACATTGCAATAAAGATCTAGGACGGCCAATAATAAATAAATAAATAAAAGTATTTTTTAGATTATTAAAAAATTCCTGTAAGAAAAAAAAAGAAGTGTGTAGTGTACCTGTCTCGAGTGCCTCAATTAAGTGTTTACTTAAATTAAGACATGCTGTGCTGTAAGTCACTCAGTCGTGTCCGACTCTTTGCTATCCTATGGACTGCAGCCCACCAGGCTCCTCTGTCTGTGGAACTATCCAGGCAACAGCACTAGAATGGATTGCTGTATCCTCCTCCAGGAGATCTTCTCAACCCAGGGATCGAACCTGCGTCTCCTGCATTGTCAGTTGGATACTTTACCGCTGTGCCACCTGGGAAGCCCAGGAGTAACTTGAAAGGTATATAATACGATGTCACTTTGAGTCGAATTCATGCCTCTGTGCAGTTTCAAATTGCTATGTGACTGCATGACTGCTGAACAGAATTCACTGTTAATCACAACAGCTTAGCTAACAGTACCCAACATCTTCATATCAAACTCTGCATTTAATAGGCACAGTGAATAATATGTCTTTTACCTATAAATTGTTTTCTAGTTTGTTTCAGTGGATTTTAAGAAGCTTTTAAAATACTGAAAATAAAATGTGCACAAAATAAACATTAAAAGGAGTACAAAAGTGTATTCAATGAAGAGTCTATTCCCCAAAATAGAACTCCAATATTTCTTTCTAGATGTAACCACTATGCTTTATATTTCTTTTCCATGCATAGAAAACTAGATTTTTGTCCTTTTTACAGATTGTTTTTTTAAATAAATGGAACATATTCTAACGTAACCATGCTCCTAGTGGTGGATATTTAACTTATTTTCAGCCTTAAGCTCTTATCCACAGTGTGATGAAAATCTTCTTTTACTTACAAGTATGTGTAAATGTACATTGCCCATGTATATACATCTGCAGACTTCATTCAACATTGTTTTTGCTCATAACACATATATGTACATTTTTATTTTGGATACTGTCAACCTGACCTCATAAGAGATTGCACAAATTCCCTGCTTTCCTACATCCTTACCAAGTCAGTATATTTTGCCAGCTCTGACCAAGGTTTAAAACTAAGATGCACAGACAAGCACAAGAAACAAGTAATACTTGAAATCACATGATAAATATGTGTATTGGCCATCATCCTGGAAAAAAGCAGATGCTTTGTTAAATATTTTTCAATCTTTTTTAAGGCACCAGGTTTCTGTAGGGTAGAGATGAATTTATATATTTACCTATAGTTTTAAATAAGATTTGTTTCATGTATATATTCACAATATCCTATATTTCAAGCTTGGTGAGAGAGCTGTCCGTCAGGAGTTATGGCTTTGGGTAGAGAAAAGTATTATCAAAGTGTAGCTCAACAGGAAAGGAGTCTATGTTCCTTCTTTTTTCATTGTCCAATTTCCATAGGCCAAACACAACTAAAATTCAAGAGCACGGGAGCCCAAATGATATTCTGTGGAGGCTAGCTTTCAGAGTCACAGGGTAAGGTCAGAAAAGGCTAGACATTATCATACTGAGTGAAGTGAGACAGACAGAGAAAGACAAATATGTGATGCTGCTGCTGCTGTTTAGCCACTGAGTTGTTTCTGACTACAACTGCATGGACTGGAGCCCACCAGGCTGCTCTGTCCATGGGATTCTCCAGGCAAGAATACTGGAGTGGGTTGCCATTTCCTTCTCCAAGGGATCTTCCTGACCCAGGGATCAAACCCATGTCTCCTGCATTGACAGGGGAGTCTTTACCACTGAGCCACCAGGGAGGACTTGAGAAGAATACGTAGACCCAAAGAGAAGAAGTTTCATGTTAGAATCCAGCAGAAGGCAACATTGTTAAAGAATCACGGATTTCTTCGAACTTGAAATTCCACCAGAGCTAATCTTTTTAATCACTTTGTTTTTTAAAATGGAAAAATGTAGATCTAGAAAAGTTACTTGTAAAAATGTGGGTCTAGTAAGGGAAAGTGCTTGATTCTAAACACAGGATGTTAATCGCCCCCAGGGCTCTGAGCTGTCTCTTCACCTATTCATGATGTTTCTCATATAACTGACAGAGATATTTACAGAGACCTATTCATTCTGTGGCGACTTCCCTGTAGCTCAGAGGTAAAGAATCTGTCTGCAGTGCAGGAGACCTGGGTTTGATCCCTGGGCTGTAAAGATCCTCTGCAGAAGGGAATGGCAACCCACTCAAGTATTCTTGCCTGGAGAATCCCATTGACAGAGGAGCCTGGTGGGCTACAGTCTGTGGGGTCTCAAAGAGTCAGACACGACTGAGCGACTAACAATACAATACTATTCTTTCAGTGATTAGTCCTTCAGTATAGCTCTTTTCTGGATAATCTGTAGTTATTTTGAATCAACACAATGGTGATACATAAAGAAATGGATGAAATTGTTTTAGATAACTCTCTCAGGCTACTTTCCTTCCACTATTTCATTTCCCATAAGGAATGTTGGGTTTCCACTAAAAAGTTCAAAAAGTATTTTAATTTAAAAATAAATACATGCATATGCACATGGGCATATATATATATATATATACACACACACACACATACACACATATACATGTATATGTTTATGTGTATGTACATTTTACTATGTTATAACAATAAAATAGGGGGCTTCCCTAGTAGCTCACCTGGTAAAGAATTTGCCGGCAATGCAGGAGACCCCAGTTTGATTCCTGAGTCAGGAAGATCCCTTGGAGAAGGAAATGGCAAACCTGGAAAAGGAAATAACAACCCACTCCAGTATTCTCACCTGGAAAATCCCATGGACAGAGAAACCTGGTGGGCTACAGTCTGTGGGGTCTCAAAGAGTCAGACACGACGGAGCAAAGAATAAAAATAAACAGATCATATCATAACGCAGAAAAAAAAATCTCTATAAACTGTCTTTAAAACTAGAAATAAGCAACTACATTTGACATAGATTTATTTCAAATATTGTTAGTTGGGATATTAAAAACAAAGAATTCTTGGAGCTGAAAGATCACTTCCAAATGCCCACTACTACCCATCATTTTCATATGTGAAAATTCAGGAAGCAAAGAAAATCTCATTCTTGGTTTTGAGAATTAAAACTGAACTTTACACAAAATTTCCCAGGATCAGAATCTGAAGAGAAAAAAAAAAGTGTTGAAATAACCCAAAGCTTGTCTGCTTCACTGGGTTTACGTGGTGAAGAATGTGAGCTCAGAGAAGCCAGCTCATCAGTGAATAGGGAGTGTTCTGCAATAGTGCAGAGTCATGTATGAGAAAAACGAGTCCTTAGAAGAGGAAGAGGAATAGAGAGGCCCAGGTTCTGCTTTCTGTAAAGTCAGACTGTACCTCTGTTCCTAAAGCTAGAAAACAACACTGAAACCACTATATATGTGAGAACTCACATATATAATTGAGCAAGCTTCAGCAAGTTTTAGTAGTTTTGATATAAAACTAGATTTGACTAATATAGAAGATCTCTGTATCTCCATCTGACATTTTTTCTTGCATTTCAAATTTGGTTGCACGAAATTTAATATGCTATCTACAAAGATATCTAGGGTTTTAGAGAGCTCTACTGCATGCTGATAGAAACCCCCAAAGGATCCCTGGGCTGTAGACACTTTCACACAAAGCAGAAGTGACATCTCTTAGTGAGATACTGGGTCCAATATTCCTTTCTATGAATTTTGGTCCATTCATTGAATGTATTTTCTAAAACCCAGAGCACTCATGTGCTTTTTATTTTATTTACTGTTTTATTATTTTCCCCACCATTGGATTATCACGTCCTAACACAAATTCCTGAGGATGGGCCCTTTTTAGGAGTATAATTAATAGATCCAAGAAGCCTTCATGTCCTCTAACATCTAACGATCATCATAAATGTTCAAAGGCTTTGATGAATACTCAAAAGCAAGATTAGAGAAGCAAGTTGCCAGGAGCTCTAAAATCATTTAAGCATAATCTCTTTGTGAATTCAGCCACTATTCAACATAGCCAGGATCTAAGAAATATTAAAAATTTGGAAAATCCAAACTCTCCATTTGCTGGAAAGAAAAGGCTACAAATCTAGGCCCTTTTACTCTTTTTCTGGGTCTATACTCACAGATAATATGGTGTTTTGAAGAAGTCTTAAACACTTACAATCTCATCCAAAATAAAAATAGAAGAATGGAGAAAATGAAATAAATGAAGAGAAAGGAGGGGAAGTATTAGGCTGGAAAAGCCTCAAGGACTTTTATGATATTTTCAGACATCTCCTCCTCCTCCCAAAACTTCACTAATGATCAAAGGCTGACAGAGTGAAAGGCATTTTCCCCAGGGTCCTACAACTAATTCTGATGACTGACTAAATCTCAAGTCCCTTGTATCTGGTTCTACGGTGTGAATAAGAAGCAAACACACTCAGACTTTAACCAAGCCTGGATGTCTGACACAGGTGCCATTTGGCTCAAATGTCCTTTCAACTAATCAGCAGCTCCATGCCTAGAGGAAAAGTTGCTCATTTAGAAAAGTCTGTAGGGAGATCCTTGGTGATTCAATTAAGAATATGCCTGCCATATAATGCAGAGGACATGGTACACCTGGAAGATTCTAATGCTATCGGGCAACTAAGCCTGTGTGCCACAACTACTGAGTCCATGCTCCATAACAGGGGAAGCCACTGCCGTGAAAAGCCTGCACACGGCAACAAAGAGCAGCCCTGGCTCAGTGCAATCAGAGAAAGCCCGTGTGCAGCAACCGAGACCCAGCAAAAAAATTAAAACCAATTAAAATTTTAAAAAAGTCTGTGGCCCAGATTTATCAATCCCTATGTTTTTTTAAATTTTATTTTATTTATTTTTTTGCTTTCTGCTTTTGTTTTTGTGCTTTTGCCCCATCCCATCTTTAAACAAATTTTTTTTGGTCCCAATATTGAAAATTAAAGGGCTTGCCCATGATGTTCTGGATTTCTGGTGTTTCACTAAGATGAATGAATACTCTCAACAGTTGGTCAGCATCACTGACTCTCAGTTGTAACTACTCTCCTCAGACTACAACAACACAAGAGAAGACTCTACACATGGACATCACCAGACAGTCAACACCAAAATCAGATTGATTATATTCTTTGCAGCCAAAGGTGGAGAAGCTCTATACAGTCAACAAGAACAAGGCCAGGAGCTGACTGTGGCTCAGATCATAAACTCCTTATTGCCAAATTCAGACTGAAATTGAAGAAAGTAGGGAAAACCACTAGATCACTCAGCAATGACCTAAATCAAATTCCTTATGATTATACAGTGGAAGTGAGAAATAGATTTAAGGGCCTAGATCTGATAGATAGAGTGCCTGATGAACTATGGAATGAGGTTCGTGACATTGTACAGGAGACAGGGATCAAGACCATCCCCATGGAAAAGAAATGCAAAAAAAGCAAAATGGCTGTCTGAGGAGGCCTTACAAGTAGCTGTGAAAAGAAGAGAAGTGAAAAGCAAAGGAGAAAAGGAAAGATATAAGCATCTGAATGCAGAGTTCCAAAGAACAACAAGAAGAGATAAGAAAGCCTTCTTTAGCGATCAATGCAAAGAAATAGAGGAAAACAACAGAATGGGAAAGACTAGAGATCTCCTCAAGAAAATTAGAGATACAAAGGGAACATTTAATGCAAAGATGGGCTCCATAAAGGACAGAAATGGTATGGACCTGTCAGAAGCAGAAGATATTAAGAAGAGGTGGCAAGAATACACAGAAGAACTGTACAGAAAAGATCTTCACGACCCAGATAATCATGAGGATGTGATCACTAATCTAGAGCCAGACATCTTGGAATGTGAAGTCAAGTGGGCCTTAGAAAGCATCACTAAGAACAAAGCTAGTGGAGGTGATGGAATTCCAAAAAAAAAAAAAAGGCAAAAAAAAAAAAATAGTGTGTGTATAATAGTACTGTCTTAGTTAACAAATAATTGAAATCAATAATCTTTTATGGGAGTAGAATATGAGTTCATGAATACACTATCATCTGGCCTGAGATGTGAGAAGGAGATATTAGTAGTACAGGGCTTTATATCTAGAAACAATTCCTACTAGACATACTTGAATTAATATCTCTGCCTTAAAACAGTATCAGTGTGTTAAACAGGAAAGGCAGAGATCTGATAATGCTCCCCTTAAAATGCACATCTATTATCTCCCAGAAGGAAGAATAACAAAAAACTAGCATTTTCCACTAACACATCAGCGGTCCTTGACATACAACCATAAATTCATCTACTATGAAATCTGATTGATGGCTCAAAAGAATTGGAGTTTGGGCATAAAAATATTAAGGGAAATGGAACAATGACAACAACAAAAGTGAGTAAACATAGTACAAGTACAAGAAGTGTGAAAGTGAAAGTGTTAGTCATTTAGTTGTGTCCAACTCTTTTTTAAATTTTTTTTTGTATTTTTTATTATTTATTTAGTTTTATTTTTATTTATTTTTATTTTTTTCCAGTGGCTGGGATTTATTTATTATTATTATTTTTTTTTACTTTATTTTACTTTACAGTACTGTATTGGATTTGGCATACATTGACATGAATCTGCCACGGGTGTCAAGACCCCATGGGCTGTAGTCCACCAGGCTCCTCTATCCCGGCAAGAATACTGGAGTAAGTACACATTCACTTCTCCAGGGGATCTTTCCAACCCATTGATTGAACCTGGGTCTCCTGCATCACAGGCAGATTATTTAACATCTGAGCCACCAGGGAAGCCCTCAAGAAGTGTGAGAAAATAAGGGTTAGCAAAAACCCTAATACAGGACCTAAGTAGCTCAAAAGCACTTACTAAGCATTTGTTACTCAAATGATATTCAAAAGTGCTGAAGTTAATAACGAATTTAATGCCCCCAACCCTCACCAAGGAAATCAAACCAGTCAATACTAAAGGAAGTTAATACTGAATGTTCATTGGAAGGATTGATGAAGCTGAAGCTCCAATACTTTGGCCACCTGGTGCAGAGTTGACTCATAAAGACCCGATACTGGAAAAGACTGAGGGCAGGAGAAGAAGGGGTCAGCTGAGGATAAGACGGTTAGATAGCATTACTAACTCAATGGACATTCATTTGAGCAACTTCGGGACATAGTGGAGGACAGAGGGACCTGGTATGCTGCAGTCCATGGGGGCCACAAAGAGACACGACTTAGCAACTGAACAACAACAAAGTGTACTTGGAGTAGATCTACTGGCATCCTAGATTTCCAGTGGAGCTCATATGTTTCCAGGTAGAGAATCCCATAGAAAGAGGAACCTGGTGAGCTACAATGCACAGGGTCACACAGAGTCAGACACAACTGAAATGATTTAGCAACCAGATCAACAGTCTCAGTAGAGACTCGTCCCAGACCTTTCTCTGCTGAGCCAGGAAATGATCCAAGGCAGCAATGGGGAGCACAGGCACGGGAGGAATGGGCTGACTGGGAAAGTCAGCTCCGTCATAGAGGCATGAGTGTCATGCTCAAAGGGGGCCAGGGATCGACCAGGAGCTATTGCCAATGATTTAGTGATCTTTGCATTTCTTTCACAGGAGCTGGAGTAGGGGTTTTCTCAATGATGGAGTATAAATGGACATGTAGATCCCCGGAGATGATGATCGCCCTGCTTTAGAGTAAGCTGAAGCATGCATGTGCAGGAGTTTAAAATCATTCTATTTTGTTGCATGGCTTTGAAAAGCGTTATAAATAATATACTCAACAGATGTTGTATATTATATACAAAATAGAAAAGGAGATTTGGATATCTGAGGCTATTTATGTAAAGACCTGGGTGCATTTGTCAAAACACCACTTATTGTCACAACATTGCTTGTTGAATGCCTTTTCTTCAGAAATTATACTCTATTCCCAGCCAGGAATCATCACTGTAACCTTTTTACTCTTTTCAGCTCTCACTCTGCCTCCTTCTGCTCCTTATTCTGTTTCTTTTCATTTGTAAATTTGATCAGTTTACAGGGATGAACATTAATCTTTTCCTTAGGTTAACTAAAAAGACTAAAACTTATGGATTTAAAATACTACAATTATTATATAAATCATTACATGTATGACAAATATCCCTCTATGAGGGGGAATAAGTTAAAAGTGTAGTGCTTAAGTGTAAGAAGATCTTGTATATTGCAAATAATATATCAGGGGAAATGCCATTTTTTTACATTATATTTCACTGCTTGCAAGGACAGATCAATTAAAGACTGGAGCCAGTAAAAATTTTGTGTTGATAATCTAGGCTAAATGCTATGTTTGTGTATAGATTCTTTGTTGTATTAGCTCAACTGAACTTTATGTTTCCCCCTGACACCCTGTTGGTTTCTACCATATGTGTGTGTAATCACTAGTGTGTGACCTTTCACTGTTTACCCCTTAAATATCTGTTCCCTTGACTTTTACTAGCTGTACTAAGTGATGTTCCCAGGTATATTTTTGATCCTGTCAGCAGTTTAACTATCAGAAGGAACATAGCTGTGAATTTCTTAAAAAATTCTCTTTTCTCATTGAGTTAACCATCTCACACTTGAATATAATCAATTACAAGTATAATGTGTGCTCTTACAATGGTTTATAATTTGAATTTTTTCTTGTATTTAATTTCAGTTTCCAAAGGGGATAAATTCTAGCAGAGAAGAGTGAGACATAAGATACACATTAAATATTTGAGACAAATTCCTTAAAAATAGCCACTTCGTAATTTCTTTGTTGTATTTCCTGTTTATTTCTCCCTTTGCCCCCAATAAAATAATCTAAGTTAGTAGCAATGTAAAGGAAATGGTAACAAATGGGATTTGGGTCCTCACCAGGATGGAAAGTGGAGAAGGCAATGACAACCCACTCCAGTACTCTTGCCTGGAGAATCCCATGGACAGAGGAGCCTGGTAGGCTATAGTCCATGGGGTTGCTAAAGTCGGACATGACTGAGCGACTTCACTTTCACTTTTCACTTTCATGCACTGGAGAAGGAAGTGGCAGTCCACTCCAGTATTCTTGCCTGGAGAATCCCAGGGACAGAGGAGCCTGTTGGGTGCCATCTCTGGGGTCACACAGAGTCGGGCACGACTGACGCGATTTAGCATGACGGAAAGTAAAATCAGAGTTCTTAACACTCGAAGTATGTCTCCTGTGAAGTTCATTTGCCTTGGAAGTTAACTCCTTTTGGCCGTGTGAGTATTATTTACTCTTGAATTTATTATTGCTCTTTTTTATGAATATCCCTCTAGTAGTCCTAGATAGTGATTGAAGCCTTTCAATAGGACTAAATTGTTAAAGTATAAAAAAGAGTAATTTAGTTACAAGTATGTGGCCTTGACCGGGGAAGGCAATGGCACCCCACCCCAGTACTCTTGCCTGAAAATCCAATGGACGGAGTAACCTGGTGGGCTGCAGTCCATGGGGTCACTAACAGTCGGACAGACTGAGCGACTTCACTTTCACTTTTCTCTTTCATGCATTGGAGAAGAAAATGGCAACCCACTCCAGTATTCTTGCCTGGAGAATCCCAGGGATGGGGAAGCCTGGTGGGCTGCCGTCTATGGGGTCACACAGAGTCGGACACGACTGAAGTGACTTAGCAGCATGTGGCCTTGACAAATTATTCTCTTCTTTCATGTTGAGCTATTTCTCTTCTTTCATGTTGAGCTATTTTTTTTTTTTTTGACAATATTTTCCTCTTCCTTGAATAGGACAAATTTCAACTGGCAGGGCCCTAATAGTCTCACTCTCACTATCTAATGATAACTGTATTCAGATGCAATAGTCTTTGACAAATCTTATTCTGACAGTGAATGTATTCATAAATTCTTTGTTCGGAATGTGGGAACATGAAATTCTCTGCCTTAATGTTGCAACACGGTTTTTATTGTGATTTAAAAAACAGTTTGTAACATTGAATCTGCTTCTGTATCACAGAAGAGGATTTTAAACTTGGGACACTTGTCAAGAGGTCACTATTTTGATATTTCTGGATAATAATCTGAAACTTTTCCCATTGACTCAGTTTAGAGCTCACAGAATATGGACTACAGTGATTTGGAGTGTTCACTCAATTTGGGGACATATATTTTCTTAATTATAAAATTTTATAGTCATTTTGTAGTAATTTCTATTAGAATATTGCTATTTCTACCGTGTTCATTCTTCTAAATTTTTGTTACATTTATTTTAGAACCTTTAATTATCTTTTTTTTTTTAGCTTCGTCTTTTTTTTTCTTTTAATTTCTTTTTTTTTGTATTTATTTATTTTTTTTACATGAACTCCCAAACATGAACCCCCGTCCCACCTCCCACTCCACATCATTCCTCCAGAACATCCCCATACACCAGCCCCAAGCATCCTGCATCCTGCATTGAACATAGACTGGCAATTCATTTCTTACATGATAGTATACATATTTCAATGCTATTCTCCGAAATCATCCCACCCTCTCCCTCTCCCTCTCCCTCAGAGTCCAAAAGTCCGCTCTACACATCTGTGTCTCTTTTGCTGTCTTGCATACAGGGTCCTCATTACCATCTTTCTAAATTCCATATATATGTGTTAATATTCTGTATTGGTGTTTTTCTCTCTGGCTTACTTCACTCTGTATAATCGGTTCCAGTTTCATCCATCTTATTAGAACTGATTCAAATGTATTCTTTTTAATGGCTGAGTAATACTCCATTGTGTATATGTACCACAGCTTTCTTATCCATTCATCCGCTGATGGACATCTAGGTTGTTTCCATGTCCTGGCTATTATAAACAGTGCTGCAATGAACATTGGGGTACATGTGTCTCTTTCTATTCTGGTTTCCTCGGTGTGTATGCCCAGCAGTGGGATTGCTGGGTCATAAGGCAGTTCTATTTGCAATTTCTTAAGGAATCTCCACACTGTTCTCCATAGTGGCTGTACTAGTTTGCATTCCCACCAACAGTGTAAAAGGGTTCCCTTTTCTCCACACCCTCTCCAGCATTTATTGCTTGCAGACTTTTGGATCGCAGCCATTCTGACTGGTGTGAAGTGGTATCTCATTGTGGTCTTGATTTGCATTTCTCTGATAATGAGTGACGTTGAGCATCTTTTCATGTGTTTGTTAGCCATCCGTATGTCTTCTTTGGAGAAATGTCTATTTAGTTCTTTGGCCCATTTTTTGATTGGGTCGTTTATTTTTCTGGAATTGAGCTGTATAAGTTGCTTGTATATTTTTGAGATTAGTTGTTTGTCAGTTGCTTCATTTGCTATTATTTTCTCCCATTCAGAGGGTTGTCTTTTCACCTTGCTTATAGTTTCCTTTGTTGTGCAGAAGCTTTTAATTTTAATTAGATCCCATTTGTTTATATTTGCTTTTATTTCCAGTATTCTGGGAGGCGGATCATTGAGGATCCTGCTGTGATTTATGTCGGAGAGTGTTTTGCCTATGTTCTCCTCTAGGAGTTTTATAGTTTCTGGTCTTACATTTAGATCTTTAATCCATTTTGAGTTTATTTTTGTGTGTGGTGTTAGAAAGTGATCTAGTTTCATTCTTTTACAAGTGGTTGACCAGTTTTCCCAGCACCACTTGTTAAAGAGATTGTCTTTACTCCATTGTATATTCTTGCCTCCTTTGTCAAAGATAAGGTGTCCATATGTGTGTGGATTTATCTCTGGGCTTTCTATTTTGTTCCATTGATCTATATTTCTGTCTTTGTGCCAGTACCACACTGTCTTGATGACTGTGGCTTTGTAGTAGAGCCTGAAGTCAGGTAAGTTGATTCCTCCAGTTCCATTCTTCTTTCTCAAAATTGCTTTGGCTATTCGAGGTTTTTTGTATTTCCATACAAATCTTGAAATTATTTGTTCTAGTTCTGTGAAAAATACCGCTGGTAGCTTGATAGGGATTGCATTGAATCTGTAGATTGCTTTGGGTAATATATTCATTTTCACTATATTGATTCTTCCAATCCATGAACATGGTATATTTCTCCATCTATTAGTGTCCTCTTTGATTTCTTTCATCAGTGTTTTATAGTTTTCTATATATAAGTCTTTAGTTTCTTTAGGTAGATATATTCCTAAGTATTTTATTCTTTTCGTTGCAATGGTGAATGGAATTGTTTCCTTAATTTCGTTTTCTACTTTCTCATTATTAGTGTATAGGAATGCAAGGGATTTCTGTGTGTTGATTTTATATCCTGCAACTTTACTATATTCATTGATTAGCTCTAGTAATTTTCTGGTGGAGTCTTTAGGGTTTTCTATGTAGAGGATCATGTCATCTGCAAACAGTGAGAGTTTTACTTCTTCTTTTCCAATTTGGATTCCTTTTATTTCTTTTTCTGCTCTGATTGCTGTGGCCAAAACTTCCAGAACTATGTTGAATAGTAGCGGTGAAAGTGGACATCCTTGTCTTGTTCCTGACTTTAGGGGAAATGCTTTCAATTTTTCACCATTGAGGATAATGTTTGCTGTGGGTTTGTCATATATAGCTTTTATTATGTTGAGGTATGTTCCTTCTATTCCTGCTTTCTGGAGAGTTTTTATCATAAATGGATGTTGAATTTTATCAAAGGCCTTCTCTGCATCTATTGAGATAATCATATGGCATTTATTTTTCAATTTGTTAATGTGGTGAATTACATTGATTGATTTGCGAATATTGAAGAATCCTTGCATTCCTGGGATAAAGCCTACTTGGTCATGGTGTATGATCTTTTTAATGTGTTGTTGGATTCTGATTGCTAGAATTTTGTTGAGGATTTTTGCATCTATGTTCATCAGTGATATTGGCCTGTAGTTTTCTTTTTTTGTGGCATCTTTGTCAGGTTTTGGTATTAGGGTGATGGTGGCCTCATAGAATGAGTTTGGAAGTTTACCTTCCTCTGCAATTTTCTGGAAGAGTTTGAGTAGGATAGGTGTTAGCTCTTCTCGAAATTTTTGGTAGAATTCAGCTGTGAAGCCGTCTGGACCTGGGCTTTTGTTTGCTGGAAGATTTCTGATTACAGTTTCAATTTCCGTGCTTGTGATGGGTCTGTTAAGATTTTCTATTTCTTCCTGGTTCAGTTTTGGAAAGTTGTATTTTTCTAAGAATTTGTCCATTTCTTCCACGTTGTCCAATTTATTGGCATATAATTGCTGATAGTAGTCTCTTATGATTCTTTGTATTTCTGTGTTGTCTGTTGTGATCTCTCCATTTTCATTTCTGATTTTATTGATTTGATTTTTCTCCCTTTGTTTCTTGATGAGTCTGGCTAATGGTTTGTCAATTTTATTTATCTTTTCAAAAAACCAGCTTTTGGCTTTGTTGATTTTTGCTATGGTCTCTTTTGTTTCTTTTGCATTTATTTCTGCCCTAATTTTTAAGATTTCTTTCCTTCTACTAACTCTGGGGTTCTCCATTTCTTCCTTTTCTAGTTGCTTTAGGTGTAGAGTTAGGTTATTTATTTGACTTTTTTCTTGTTTCCTGAGGTATGCCTGTATTGCTATGAACTTTCCTCTTAGCACTGCTTTTATAGTGTCCCACAGGTTTTGGGTTGTTGTGTTTTCATTTTCATTCATTTCTATGCACATTTTGATTTCTTTTTTGATTTCTTCTGTGATTTGTTGGTTATTCAGAAGCGTATTGTTCAGCCTCCAAATGTTGGAATTTTTAATAGTTTTTCTCCTGTAATTGAGATCTAATCTTAATGCATTATGGTCAGAAAAGATGCTTGGAATGATTTCGATTTTTTTGAATTTATCAAGGTTAGATTTATGTCCCAGGATGTGATCTATCCTGGAGAAGGTTCCGTGAGCACTTGAGAAAAAGGTGAAATTCATTGTTTTGGGGTGAAATGTCCTATAGATATCAATTAGGTCTAACTGGTCTATTGTATCATTTAAAGTTTGCGTTTCTTTGTTAATTTTCTGGTTAGTTGATCTGTCCATAGGTGTGAGTGGGGTATTAAAGTCTCCCACTATTATTGTGTTATTGTCAATTTCCCCTTTCATACTTGTTAGCATTTGTCTTACATATTGCGGTGCTCCTATGTTGGGTGCATATATATTTATAATTGTTATATCTTCTTCTTGGATTGATCCTTTGATCATTATGTAGTGGCCTTCTTTGTCTCTTTTCACAGCCTTTGCTTTAAAGTCTATTTTATCAGCTATGAGTATTGCCACTCCTGCTTTCTTTTGGTCTCTATTTGCATGATATATCTTTTTCCAGCCTTTCACTTTCAGTCTGTTTATGTCCCTTGTTTTGAGGTGGGTTTCTTGTAGACAGCATATACAAGGGTCTTGTTTTTGTATCCATTCAGCCAGTCTTTGTCTTTTGGTTGGGGCATTCAACCCATTTACGTTTAAGGTAATTATTGAGAAGTATGATCCCGTTGCCATTTACTTTATTGTTTTGGGTTCGGGTTTATACACCCTTTTTGTTTCCTGTCTAGAGAATATCCTTTAGCATTTGTTGGAGAGCTGGTTTGGTGGTGCTGAATTCTCTCAGCTTTTGCTTGTCTGTAAAGCTTCTGATTTCTCCTTCGTATTTGAAAGAGATCCTTGCTGGGTACAGTAATCTGGGCTGTAGGTTTTTTTCGTTCAACACTTTAAGTATGTCTTGCCATTCCCTCCTGGCCTGAAGAGTTTCTATTGAAAGATCAGCTGTTATCCTTATGGGAATCCCCTTGTGTGTTATTTGTTGTTTTCCCCTTGCTGCTTTTAATAGTTGTTCTTTGTGTTTGATCTTTGTTAATTTGATTAATATGTGTCTTGGCGTGTTTCGCCTTGGGTTTATCCTATTTGGAACTCTCTGGGTTTCTTGGACTTGGTTGGCTATTTCCTTCCCCATTTTAGGGAAGTTTTCAACTATTATCTCCTCAAGGATTTTCTCATGGTCTTTCTTTTTGTCTTCTTCTTCTGGGACTCCTATAATTCGAATGTTGGAGCGTTTCATATTGTCCTGGAGGTCTCTGAGATTGTCCTCATTTCTTTTAATTCGTTTTTCTCTTTTCCTCTCTGATTCATTTATTTCTACCATTCTATCTTCTATTTCACTAATCCTATCTTCTGCCTCCGTTATTCTACTATTTGTTGCCTCCAGAGTGTTCCTGATCTCATTTATTGCGTTATTTATTGTACATTGACTCTTTTTTATTTCTTCTAAGTCCTTGTTAAACCTTTCTTGCATCTTCTCAATCCTTGTCTCCAGGCTATTTATCTGTGATCCCATTTTTTTTTCAAGATTTTGGATCATTTTCACTATCAATATTCGGAATTCTTTCTCAGGTAGATTCCCTATCCTGTTCCTTTACCTGCTGAGTATTCCTCTGCCTCTTCATCTTGGTTATATTGCTGTGTTTGGGGTGGTCTTTCTATATTCTGGGAATTTGTGGAGTTCTCTTTATTATGGAGTTTCCTCACTGTGGGTGGGGTTGTATCTGTGGCTTGTCAAGGTTTCTTGGTGAGGGAGGCTTGTGCTGGAGCTCTGGTGGGTGGAGCTTGATTTCTTCTCTCTGGAGTGCAATGGAGTGACCAGTAATAGGTTATGAGACGTCAGTGGTTTTGGAGTAACTTTGAGCTGTCTGTATATTGAAGCTCAGGGAACCCAAGAATATAATTATCTTTTAAATTCACATAAGCACATACACAAGCTAATATTTCTATGACATCTATATTTATTTTATATACATGTAATATCATATTAATATCATACATGTAAGGCCTCCTGGGAAATCTGTATGCAGGTCAAGAAGCAACAGTTAGAACTGGACATGGAATAGCAGACTCGTTCCAAAATTGGAAAAGAGTACATCAAGGCTGTATATTGTAACTCTGCTTATTTAACTTATATGCAAAGTACATCATGAGAAAGGCTGGACTGGATGAAGCACAAGATGGAATCAAGATTGCTGGGATAAATATAAATAACCTCAGATATGCAGATGACACCACACTTATGGTAGAAAGTGAAGAACTAAAGAGCTCCTTGATGAAAGTGAACGAGGAGAGTGAAAAAGTTGGGTTAAAGCTCAAGATTAAGAAAACATGATCATGGCATCTGGTCCCATCACTTCATGGGAAATAGATAGGGAAACAGTGGAAACAGTGACAGACTTACTGCCTCTTGAGAAACCTATATGCAGGTCAGGAAGTTAGAACTGGACATGGAACAACAGACTGGTTCCAAATAAGAAAAGGAGTACGTCAAGGCTGTATATTGTCACCCTGCTTATTTAGTTTATATATACAGATTACATAATGAGAAACACTGAGCTGGAAGAAGCACAAGCTGGAATCAAGATGGCTGGGAGAAATATCAATAATCTCAGATATGCAGATGACACCACCCTTATGGCAGAAAGTGAAGAGGAACTAAAAAGCCTCTTGATGAAAGTGAAAGAGGAGAGTGAAAAAGTTGGCTTAAAGCTCAACATTCACAAAACTAAGATCATGGTATCTGGTCCCATCACTTCAAGGAAAATAGATGGGAAACTGTCAGATTTTATTTTTTTGGTCTCCAAAATCACTACAGATGGTGACTGCAGCCATGAAATTAAAAGACACTTACTCCTTGGAAGAAAAGTTATGACCAACCTAGATAGCATATTGAAAAGCAGATACATTACTTTGTCAACAAAGGTCCGTCTAGTCAAGGCTATGGTTTTTCCAGTGGTCATATATGGATGGACTGTGAAGAAAGCTGAGCACTGAAAAACTGATGCTTTTGAACTGTTGGAGAAGACTCTTGAGAGTCCCTTGGACTGCAAGGAGATCCAACCTGTCCATTTTGAAGGAGATCAGCCCTGGGATTTCTTTGGAGGAAATGATGCTGAAGCTGAAACTCCAGTACTTTGGCCACCTTATGTGAAGAGTTGACTCATTGGAAAAGACTCTGATGATGGGAGGGATTGGGGGCAGGAGAAGGGGACAACCGAGGATGAGATGGCTGGATGGCATCACCGACTCTGTGGATGTGAGTTTGAGTGAACTCCAGGAGTGGTGATGGACAGGGAGGCCTGGCGTGCTGCAGTTCATGGGGTCGTGGAGAGTCGGACACGACTGAGAGACTGAACTGAACTGAACAGTCTCCTCAGACAGGATATGCATGATTTAATTCCTCTTTGCTTCCAGCCTGCTCATTTATTTCTATTTCTGCCAAGCACTGATATTTGATATTCCCTTAGGTTTCCTAATAATAACTCCATGTCCTTTGGTGTTTCATTAAAAAGTCCACTTTCCCTTTCCGTAGAGAATGCTTCCGTCTACAATGTGTGTTAGTCGCTCAGTCACGTCCGACTCTTTGCAATCCCACGGATCCCATGGAGACCACCAGCCTCCTCTGTCCATGAAATTCCTGCAGGCAAGAATACTGGAGTAGGTTGTCATTTCCATCTCCAGGGGAACTTCCCATCTCAGGGATCCAACCTGGGTCTCCCGCATTGCAGGCAAATTCTTTACCATTTGCCAGTGGAAGTGAATATGAAGATGGGGGAAGCCCAAATATGAAAGGAAGCCCAAGTATGAAGATGGGAGTACTGGGATTGAACCCAGGGTCTCATACATGCTAAGCCCCCGGCTCCATCTACAATACAAACAGTATAGTTTAGTGGCTAAGAATATGGGCTTTGGAGTCAGACTACCTTAATTAGAATTCTGCTTTCACAACTTCCTAGTTGTGTGAGATTTGGCAAACAATTTAAAAACTGTTGCCTCAGTTTTCTCACCTACAAAATGGAGTTGGTTCTATTACTAATCTCACACTATTGTGTTAGCTATTGTGAGCATTCATTGGATAAATAAAGAATACATTTACCAGAAAATATTTCCTATTCTTTTACATGTAAGTGTTAGCTATTATCATATTATCTTCTTAGGTAAGTCTTCTTGTCCCATAAAATGCAAATGTGATTCATGAAGCAAAGGCAACATGGTGAATCACTGGATTCATTATGTAGACTTTGCTTCACCCAAAGAGCATGCATTGTCTTCTCTGCCCTAATTAGCAACCTTATTGTGTCCAAGTGAGGATATTAAGATTTTTAATATCTCTGTTCCTGCATTCCATTAAAATATAACAAAAACATTACAAGAAAAAAAAATTTGTTGGCAACAATCTTTAGAATATTCCACAAAATAAGTCAAATACAGTAATGAACCTCTCTCTCTCTTTTTTTTTCCCCCACATGAGAATGGAAAATATCTGACATCCATGTGTATGTTTCTGTCAGACAAAACTAATCCACCGTGGGGCTCTTTCCCAAAGACTTCAGATTTGAACATACACTTCTCATCAGAGTGGTTCAGAAAGATACTACCTTATTATTGGAGTTGATCCATTTATTGAAAACTATTATTTAGCTATTTTCTTATCTGTACTACCGCTCTATCATACATGTTCAAAAATCTAAGAGCCATCTTCAATTTCTTTCTCTCCCAGGATAGAGCATTAGTTTCAATATCCAGCCAATTATACTCCTATAATGTCTTTTGAAATGGCCTCTTTCTTTCAGTTTTCATTGTCTTTGCCTTGGTTTGGGCTTTTATTGCCTCAAACTTAGGCAGGGGCACCAACTTCTAACAGCTTCTCTGCCTCAAGTCCCCTTCAGGTAATTCTTCCAGAATTGATTTTCTAAGAGTGCAGGTTAAATCATGTCAGTCCTTCCTTTGTGACCCCTCAGTGTTTATTCTATTTCCAGCACAATTATGGCCCAATCTACCTGGTATTCAAAACCTCCCAAGATCTGCCTCAGCTTCCATCTACAACCTCATGTCTAAAAATGGTCCTTGAATCTAGCCACAGTTTCTGCACTCCATTTCTTCAATGTGGCTTTTAAGTGTTCAGTTCTTGTTTGTTCATGATGTGTCTCTGTCTCTACATTTAAATATATGTTCATCTGTCTAATATCTATCTCTCTATAAAGTACCTCAAAATGTTATTTCATAAGAATATATTCCATGGACTTTTATAGTGTACTGTATATATTACCTCATATATATTTATATATCACATTGTATTATAACTAGTTATGCATAACTCAAACTCTAAAGGGAAAGAAATCAGGGGCTCACAAATATTTCTGAATGTCAACTTTGTTTACATCTGCATTTTCAAGTGCATACTCCATGTATTGCCTACAAATAGAGATGGGAGAACAAGTAGAAAAAGGTGACACAAACTAGTTTTGCCTTTTTTTTTTTTGCAATATAGTGGTGAAAGGGAAAGTGTTAAGTCACTCAGTCATGTCCAATTCTTTGAGACCCAATGGACTGTTGCCCACCAAGCCCCTCTGTCCATGGAATTTTCCAGGCAAGCATACTGGAGTGGGTCACTATTCCCTTTGCCAGAGAATCTTTCCAACCCAGGAATCAAAGTCATGTCTTCCTAAATTGCAGGCAGATTCTTTACCACCTGAGCCACCAGGGAAGCCCCAACTTGTGATGATTCTGATCAATTATTAGGTGGAAGGGAATAGGAAGATGTCTTACTATTTCATATAAGGAAATAACTTTGTGTAATTTTTAATTTTTTTAATTAACTTATTTATTTGGCTCATGCTACACAGCTTGTGGGATTTCAATTTCCTGACCAGGAACTGAACTTGGGTTATGGCAGCAAAAGCCTGGAATGCTAACCACTAGACCACCAGGAAACTCATTTTTTTGTTTTGTTTTAGCAGTCTTTAATTATTCAGGTTCTGACTCTTTCAGTACAAATATGGAATTGTTTGATCTAATAAAAAAGTTATTTCAGTATCACTATGTATATTTCTTTTCAGTAACTAAATTTTATTTTAATTTAAAAAAATAATAGTTTATTTCAATACGGTCCCAATAAGAGCACCAATTGGAAAGCATCACTGAACTAGCATTTCTACAACTGGTTCAGGATAGTAACTGGCCTCTAGTCTTTATTTCAGATTTATGAGGGCAAATGCTTATCACTTTCAATCACTCATTTTCCTGCCATTCCTCCAGTTTAATTTAAAGCTGCTGCTATTGCTAAGTTGCCTTAGTTGTGTCTGACTCTGTGTGACCCCATAGGTGGCAGCCCACCAGGCTCCTCTGTCCCTGGGTTTCTCCAGGCAGGAACATTGGAGTGGGTTGTCATTTCCTTCTCCAATGCATGAAAGTGAAAAGTGAAAGAGAAGTCATTCAGTCATGTCCGACTCTTCACAACTCCAAGGACTGCAGCCTACCAGGCCCCTCCGTCCATGGGATTTTCCAGGCAAGAGTACTGGAGTGGAGTGCCATTGCCTTCTCTGAATTTAAAGCAGACCAACCAATAAAATTATAGATCAAGGGGTCATAAGAGAAAGAGAACATAAAATCATTTACAAATTCTGATATTGTCTTTCAATGACTCCTTTCATCCTTTAGTCTTCATATGACAATGAATTGTATAAATGCATGATTTTTTTCAGTTAGCAATTTATACATTCTGCATTTGTCTATACTATTTTTTCAAACAATTTTCTGTTCAGTTCAGTTCAGTCATTCAGTCGTGTCCGACTCTTTGTGACACCATGAACCGCAACATGCCAGGCCTCCCTATCCATCACCAACTCCCAGATTCTACCTAAACTCGTGTCCATTGAGTCAGTGATGCCATCCAACCATCTCATCCTCTGTCGTCCCCTTCTCCTCCCGCCTTCAATCTTTCCCAGCATCAGGGTCTTTTCAAATGAGTCACTCTTTGCATCAGGTGGCCAAAGTACTGGAGTTTCAGCTACAACATCAGTCCTTCCAGTGAACACTCAGGACTGATCTTTAGGATGGATTGGTTGGATCTCCTTGTAGTCCAAGGGACTTAAATAGTTTTATGCACATGTAAATAAAATTGATGCACCTAAAAGCACTCTTAAATATTTGTAAATAGGTAATAAAATTATACTTCTCTAAATCTGAAAGTGGTGATGATCATATAAGAAGTTAGCTAGATCTGGAACTAGAAGACTATTCTCCACCTTGGGTAGCTGTGGGATGCTATGAAAAACTGGAGTTTCTCATAGATTAAAGCAGAGAACTTGTTACTAAAACCAGCATAAACAGGGAAGGGAAGGGAACGAATCCATTTATTCAATTTTCCTATAAGACTGGACATGAGGGAGGACTTAAGCTGTAGGCACATGAAGGAGATGGGTCAGGAAGCTTCAAATGTCACTTCCTATGTTGCCAATACATACACATATACATCCATAGATGCAGCGATTTCCATAATTCATGCAACAGGTTTCACATATTCAAACATTCTCTTCTTAAAATTTCAGAGCAGCAGCCATCACAGTATTTTCCCATGATTTTTTTTTTTTTTTGCCTTTATTGGGGAATCATTTTACTTCCAGGAAGGAAAATACAATAATGTAAGGTATAGATTTCAAATCCTTAGTTCAGTGGGTAGATCAGAAAATCTATAATGAATTTGAGTTTTTAAACAATGGACATAGTGATCATATAAAAGTACACAAGAAAAATATTTTGGTTTGTTTTTCATAATTTGAAAGGTGCAGAGACTGTGTACATGCAACCTAACATTAATTGAATCTTCTCTAAAGTTTCATACATTCTTATAATATTCTTATAAGATTATTATACATTCTTATAAGTCACTTTGGATTCTCAGCTATTAAGCTTAACAGACAGTTCATGAAACAAGATATCAATTGGACAGTTAAATCAATATAATACCATCAAACAGAGTTGAGCACTCAAATCACTACAAAGTCAAGACTAGTCTAGCCATTCTTGGCTAGACGTGAAATTCACCACTCTAGTGGATGTGGCTACACTCTGGTGAACTCAGAAAGGCAATCATTACATGCTGCTTTTTCGGAGTTACAACCAATACAATATGCAAGACTTGGAAAAACAACATCAGTGGTGTCCTCAGGCTGACAAAATTTTTCTTAGCTTGCCAAATTTTGTCAGTCTGTTTCCTTCTTATGCCTCATCATTTTGCAGTTCATCCTAAGTATAGAATATCCATTAAGTAGTCTTGCTACAAATCAGACACTACAGATGATATTTGAACATTTCCACTACCTAGCACTTAAAATGTTAATTCATTCTTGCCCAGAAGCAAATGGAACATCTGGAGCTACTTCCAAGTGAAGTCACGAGTGCAGTTTGCCTTCTGAATAGGAATGTGATGGGTGGGCTAGAGGGTACCAGTGGCATATGAGACAGAAAGCAGGCACAGTGGAAAAAAGAAGCAGAGATTTTAGTAACATGCTTCCTGGAAAAAATGGCTAAAATAGTCACTAAATTATTTCATTTGCTAATGACTCTCATCCACTTTAAAGACAATTTTGAAACGTTGACCTGTGACTATTGAATAAATCAAATTATTCTTCTGTGGTGATGAGGAATCTATTAAAGCTATCACAAGGTAACAATTTGCATCTTTCTCACCCCATATGGCTTGTCACTACACCCAAAGTTGGGCACTTGAGTTCAAACCCACTGGAAAAGCTGTAGGCATTAATGATTAGAACTCTGGGCTGCTTATATTCACAAAGAGAAGAAAATAAAAGGAGACATTAATCTGAAAGGTATGAGACATCGTGGATAGTTTTAAAAAGGAGGATAATTTGCTAACAATTTACAAATTCACACTTAATAGTCAATAAGAGACCTTATTGTTCATGCAACACATATCAGAAATCTTGGGACCTAGGTTTTGGAATTTCTATAATAACTTATTTTCAAATAATTCTAAAGTTCAGAGGTAGAAGACAGTCTTTCTGAAATAAGAAAGGAGCTTCTTTATAGCTCCACTGCCACCCCTTTCAGTGTTGATGTCACAGAGTTATACTTTTATAGATTGTGTGTGCAACCATATTAACTGATAATATTTTAAATGCATTAGTCTTTTATATTATGCAGAAAATAAGATTTGGAATTACAAAGCAAGGTTACAATAATATTAGCTTTTACACTGACAATCTTCTTTCTTTCTTTTTTCTTTAAAGGCATTAGTCTCTGAAATCAGGTAGGGAACAAAAAGTGAAGTTACAAACCAGTGTTATAATAGTATTTCCTTCTCTAATTGCCCATGTGCTTATCTTTACTGAAATCTTTACTTTCCCATACAGCTTCAATTTACTATCTAATGTACTTTCACCTTTCCTTGCAGGATTCCTTGAGTGTTTCTTACAAGGCAGGTAGAATGGTCATAAACTCCCTCAGCTTTTGTTTATCTGCAAATGTATTAATATCTCCCTTACTTTTGAAAGAGTTTTACTGGATATGGAATTTTGGGCTGAGTCCCCCCACCCCTTTTAGGATTTTGAATACATTGACTCATTGTCTTCTGCCTTTCAAAGTTTCTGATGAAAAATCTGCTGATATTCTTATTGAGGATCCTTTGTGTGTGTGTGTGACAATTTGCTGCGTTCATGCTACTACTCCTGATGATGTCCCTTAGGTCTCTTAGGCTCTGTTTTTCCTCAGGACTTTTTCTTTACATTTCTCAAACAATCATTCTAATCATGCTATCTTCAAGTTCACTGATTCATCTTCTGTTTGATCAAATATACCTCTGAATTTTCCTGTTAAGATTTTTTATACTGACAGCTCCAGATTTTCTTTTTTGTTTCTTTTAAATTTCCTATCTCTTTACTGACATTTCCATTTTATTTATTGACCCTCTCCACATCTTCATTTAGTTCTCTAAGTCCCTTTAAGACAACTGCTTTAAAATCTTTGTCTAGTAGATCTGACACTGGGTCTTTTTTCACAGTTTCTATTTTTTTATTTGAATGGACCGTGCTTTCTTGTTTCCTTGTATGCCCTGTGATTTTTGTTTGTTTGTTTGTTTGTTTGTTTAACATTTAAATCTAATAATCTGTATGTGTGCTCAGTCACTCGGTCAATTCTTTGTGACCCCATATATAGACTGTTCAGTTTAATCGCTCAGTCGTGTCCAACTCTTTGCGACCCAATTAACCGCAGCACACCAGGCCTCCCTGTCCATCACCAACTCCCTGAGTCTACCCAAACCCATGTCCACTGAGTTGGGGCTGCCATCCAAGCATCTCAACCTCTGTCATCCCCTTCTCCTCCTGCTCTCAATCTTTCCCTGTATCAGGGTCTTTTCCAGTGAGTCAGCTCTTCACATCAGGTGGCCAAAGTATTGGGGTTTCAGCTTCACCGTCAGTCCTTCCAGTGAACATAGACTGTAACTCTGCTCTATCCATGGAATTTTCCAAGCAAGAATACTGGAGTGGGTTGCCATTTCCTACTCCAGGGAAAATCTAATAATAGAGTACTATGACTCTGGAAATCAGATTCTACCTCTTCCATGGGTTTTCTGATTTTGTTATTTCTTTGGTTTATTTGATTTTTATAGGCTGTCTCTTATGCCAAGGATCAGCCTGAAGTGTGAAGTTTTTCAGTTCTTTTCTGATCCTTTCTCTGGACATATATGGTTACTCTCTGCTTTTCTCTGCTTATGCAAGTTGCTTTTGAATGTTCTAGTCTTTAATGTGTGGTTTCTAAAAGAGGAAAAAGAAAAAAAAAAAGAAAGAAATTCTGTGGGATGGGAGAACAGTGGCCCTTTAAATCCCCTATAAGTCATTTCACCTCAAGGGGAGGGGTGCTTGTGAAAATGGGGGAGGTACAAAAACAATGGCTGGCAGCCTCTTTGTCTGCACAGATTTGTTTGTAATCAGAAGCAAAAACCAGTGACAGAGAAGAGCTTCCCAATATTTAAAGGGCAGGGTTCTTTCTGCCCACATTGACTTCCACAAGCTGTGTGCAAGCTGCTCCTTGTGCATGTGTGTGAACACATGCACAGCTGCCTGCCTACCATGTGGCTGAGGGAGGAGAATGGGCAGCTGCTACTTGGCTATGAGATAAAATTGACCAAAATCAGTGCAATTTACCAGCCAAGGTTTTCCCTGGAAGTTGCAAGCCTTCAACAGACTCCAGACTTTCAAACTAGTTATATTAGATAGGTTTTTCCAGCGTAATTATTGTCTAAGTAGGGAAATATATTCCTAGTGCTAACTACTTTACCGTTTTCCCATAATCCTCTCTAGTTTCCACATCTTTTATCTGTATATACATATATCTGTATAATAAAACATTGCAGTACACAATTAGGCAAAATCGAGACTGACTTTTTCTTTTTTAATATACTGAAGGCAGCTATTAAAAGTGAAATGTAAGAGAATAAAATGGTAAAATTTCATTAACTGATAATATCACTTAAAGTTGGTTATCAGTTTAACAACAATGCTCATATACCATGAGTTGCCAAGGTGAATCTCATTAGAGTTCAATAATAAACAGTGTCTGTTGCCAGGACTTCTATTTATTATAGCTCAGTTATATATAGACACTGAATTTTTAAAAGCAGAAATGATCATTTAAAACTGTTGTGTTAAGTGATTACTGAATAACACAGGGTTTAAAACTGAAATAGATTTCAGAAGGCAGAGTATTAGGAGAAGAGACTTTGAGGAGAGTGGTGCTTGGACCATCTCTTAATGGAAGTAATGAGCAGAGAGCATATTGCAAACATTTGCAGTGTGCCACCAGTGTATAAAGAACTGCATGCTTAGTTTGTTTCTAGCATTCTTTCTTTCCCCCAACAAACTAGATAGTGTATTCTATTTTTTTTTAAATTTTACCCCAAATTAATATCTCTCATATCTCATTTCCCCAGATCCTTAAATATGAATGACTAAGTTAATCTTGAACTACAGGGTATTAATACAATAGAAGCTCAGAGATGAATTAGAATTTGGCTGCATTTTGCCTCTGTGATCATAAGCAAGTTGTTCAAGTGAAAACCTGATACAACTGAATCTACCCTTTTCATTTAAACATTAAATGTGGCAATGCATTTAGGTTGCTTGACCTTCTATCGCTTATGTATATATTCATATTTTACACGAGCATGGCCCTTTCTGGAATTTTGACAGGTAGAAACATTCTTTTCTAATAGTGTTCCTCGGAGGTAAAATATTAAAAACAGATGTGTGCTAAGTCGCTTCAGTTGTGTCCAACTCTTTGTGATCCCGTGGGCTGTAGCCCTTCAGTCTCCTATGTCCATG
>SJYX01002948.1:209663-271048 GCA_006410675.1 Oreotragus oreotragus | reverse complement strand
TTCATGCTACTACTCCTGATGATGTCCCTTAGGTCTCTTAGGCTCTGTTTTTCCTCAGGACTTTTTCTTTACATTTCTCAAACAATCATTCTAATCATGCTATCTTCAAGTTCACTGATTCATCTTCTGTTTGATCAAATATACCTCTGAATTTTCCTGTTAAGATTTTTTATACTGACAGCTCCAGATTTTCTTTTTTGTTTCTTTTAAATTTCCTATCTCTTTACTGACATTTCCATTTTATTTATACATTGTTTTATTGACCCTCTCCACATCTTTACTTAGTTCTCTAAGTCCCTTTAAGACAACTGCTTTAAAATCTTTGTCTAGTAGATCTGCCATTGGGTCTTTTTTCACAGTTTCTGTTTTTTTATTTGAATGGACCGTGCTTTCTTGTTTCCTTGTATGCCCTGTGATTTTTGCTTGTTTGTTTGTTTGTTTGTTTAACATTTAAATCTAATAATCTGGATGTGTGCTCAGTCACTCGGTCAATTCTTTGTGACCCCATATATAGACTGTTCAGTTTAATCGCTCAGTCGTGTCCAACTCTTTGCGACCCAATTAACCGCAGCACACCAGGCCTCCCTGTCCATCACCAACTCCCTGAGTCTACCCAAACCCATGTCCACTGAGTTGGGGCTGCCATCCAAGCATCTCAACCTCTGTCATCCCCTTCTCCTCCTGCTCTCAATCTTTCCCTGCATCAGGGTCTTTTCCAGTGAGTCAGCTCTTCACATCAGGTGGCCAAAGTATTGGGGTTTCAGCTTCACCGTCAGTCCTTCCAGTGAACATAGACTGTAACTCTGCTCTATCCATGGAATTTTCCAAGCAAGAATAGTGGAGTGGGTTGCCATTTCCTACTCCAGGGAAAATCTAATAATAGAGTACTATGACTCTGGAAATCAGATTCTACCTCTTCCATGGGTTTTCTGATTTTGTTATTTCTTTGGTTTATTTGATTTTTATAGGCTGTCTCTTATGCCAAGGATCAGCCTGAAGTGTGAAGTTTTTCAGTTCTTTTCTGATCCTTTCTCTGGACATATATGGTTACTCTCTGCTTTTCTCTGCTTATGCAAGTTGCTTTTGAATGTTCTAGTCTTTAATGTGTGGTTTCTAAAAGAGGAAAAAGAAAAATAAAAAGAAAGAAATTCTGTGGGATGGGAGAACAGTGGCCCTTTAAATCCCCTATAAGTCATTTCACCTCAAGGGGAGGGGTGCTTGTGAAAATGGGGGAGGTACAAAAACAATGGCTGGCAGCCTCTTTGTCTGCACAGATTTGTTTGTAATCAGAAGCAAAAACCAGTGACAGAGAAGAGCTTCCCAATATTTAAAGGGCAGGGTTCTTTCTGCCCACATTGACTTCCACAAGCTGTGTGCAAGCTGCTCCTTGTGCATGTGTGTGAACACATGCACAGCTGCCTGCCTACCATGTGGCTGAGGGAGGAGAATGGGCAGCTGCTACTTGGCTATGAGATAAAATTGACCAAAATCAGTGCAATTTACCAGCCAAGGTTTTCCCTGGAAGTTGCAAGCCTTCAACAGACTCCAGACTTTCAAACTAGTTATATTAGATAGGTTTTTCCAGCGTAATTATTGTCTAAGTAGGGAAATATATTCCTAGTGCTAACTACTTTACCGTTTTCCCATAATCCTCTCTAGTTTCCACATCTTTTATCTGTATATACATATATCTGTATAATAAAACATTGCAGTACACAATTAGGCAAAATCGAGACTGACTTTTTCTTTTTTAATATACTGAAGGCAGCTATTAAAAGTGAAATGTAAGAGAATAAAATGGTAAAATTTCATTAACTGATAATATCACTTAAAGTTGGTTATCAGTTTAACAACAATGCTCATATACCATGAGTTGCCAAGGTGAATCTCATTAGAGTTCAATAATAAACAGTGTCTGTTGCCAGGACTTCTATTTATTATAGCTCAGTTATATATAGACACTGAATTTTTAAAAGCAGAAATGATCATTTAAAACTGTTGTGTTAAGTGATTACTGAATAACACAGGGTTTAAAACTGAAATAGATTTCAGAAGGCAGAGTATTAGGAGAAGAGACTTTGAGGAGAGTGGTGCTTGGACCATCTCTTAATGGAAGTAATGAGCAGAGAGCATATTGCAAACATTTGCAGTGTGCCACCAGTGTATAAAGAACTGCATGCTTAGTTTGTTTCTAGCATTCTTTCTTTCCCCCAACAAACTAGATAGTGTATTCTATTTTTTTTTAAATTTTACCCCAAATTAATATCTCTCATATCTCATTTCCCCAGATCCTTAAATATGAATGACTAAGTTAATCTTGAACTACAGGGTATTAATACAATAGAAGCTCAGAGATGAATTAGAATTTGGCTGCATTTTGCCTCTGTGATCATAAGCAAGTTGTTCAAGTGAAAACCTGATACAACTGAATCTACCCTTTTCATTTAAACATTAAATGTGGCAATGCATTTAGGTTGCTTGACCTTCTATTGCTTATGTATATATTCATATTTTACACGAGCATGGCCCTTTCTGGAATTTTGACAGGTAGAAACATTCTTTTCTAATAGTGTTCCTCGGAGGTAAAATATTAAAAACAGATGTGTGCTAAGTCGCTTCAGTTGTGTCCAACTCTTTGTGATCCCGTGGGCTGTAGCCCTTCAGTCTCCTATGTCCATGGGATTTCCCAGGCAAGAATACTGGAGTGGGTAGCCATTCTCTTCTCCAGTGGATCTTATGAATCCAAGGATCAAACCAACATCTCTTAAGTCTCCTGCATTGGCAGGCAGGTTCTTTATCACTAGCACTGCCTGAGAAACCCTTAAAACAGATACTCCTATGGTATATTCATATATTTGAACTACTCTCTTTTTGAGCACAGCACAGTGGACTATCCAGGACACAAGGACTTGGCCTAAAAAATGTTTCCCACAGTTCCAGACTATGATAAAAACCAAAAGATGTAAGAAACCAAGCCAATGGAAACTTGTGAGCTATAGAGGGAAGCTCAGGGAAGAAGTAGCCGTCAAAAACTTTCAGTAGCTTCAAGGATGGTAAGGATAAAGAAACAAGAGAAGAAAACCGTGGACCAGGAATTCAGTAGATTAGAACAGAACTTCTTAGAAATCAACATTCTGTTTGTACTTCTCATGACAGAGAGGGGCTAACTTGTTGAAAATGCTGGGGATACAGAGACTATTTACGAAAAATGAATTCCACTAAAGAATAGAGCATATAGTGAAATAAATATATCAACTAGTTTAAAAACTGTAACTTTGAATTAAATGCTAAGTTGTAGCAGACTCTCCCCATGTCTATACTTGAAAGTAGGCTTCCTTGGTAGCTTAGTGGTAAAGAATCTGTCTGCAAACAGGAGACACAGGAGACTTGGGTTCAATTTCTGGGTTGGGAAGATCCCCTGGAGGAGGGCATGGAACCCACTCCAATATTGTTGACTGGAGAATCCCATGGACAGAAGAATCCTGTGGGCTACAGTCCATACGGCCACACAGTCAGACGTGACTGAAGGTACTTAGCACACAGGCACACATACCTGAAAGCATTAGGCATGCTCTAGAGTTCAACAGTCTAACCTGAAGCATCTTCCAGAATTTCTAGAAGATGTTTTTAACTATGTTACTTGTATCACAGCCTCTATTCATTCTTCAGAGGCTTCTGACAGAAAAAAAATAAAAAATAAAAAAAGAAGGTGGGGATGGAATTCCTATTCCCAAGTGACACATTTACCCACTGGTCATCATCTTTTCTGGCCATGAATTATTCTTTGTATGTTATATAGTTTCTTTCTATTTGGGTACCTTTTTCTTTTTTTCTTTTTTTTTTCCATTCTGACCTCTGGCCTCCTTTTTTGTACAGAATCAATTCAGTTTAGTTCAGTCGCTCAGTCATGCTGCAGACTGCAGCACGCCAGGCCTCCCTGTTCATCACCAACTCCCAGAGTTTACACAAATTCATGTCCATTGAGTCGGTGATGCCATCCAACCATCTCATCCTCTGTTGTCCTTTTCTCCTTCTGCCTTCAATCTTTCCCAATGTCGGGGTCTTTTTCAACGAGACAGTTCCTTGCCTCAGGTGGCCAAAGTATTGGAGTTTAGCTTCAGCATTAGTCCTGTCAATGAACATTCAGGACTGATTTCCTTTAGGATGGACTGGTTGGATCTCCTCGCAGTCCCAGGGACTCTCAAGAGTTCTCTAACACCACAGTTCAAAAGCATCAATTCTTCAGTACTCAGCTTTCTTTATAGTCCAACTCTCACATCTATACGTGACTACTGGAAAAACCGTAGTTTGACCAGACAGACCTTTGTTGGCAAAGTAATGTCTCTGCTTTTTAATATGCTGTCTAGGTTGGTCATAACTTTTCTTCCAAGGAGTAAATGTCTTTTAACTTCATGGCTGCAGTCACCACTTGCAGAGATTTTGGAGCCTCAAAAAATAGTCTGTCACAGTTTCCATTGTTTTCCCATCTATTTTCCATGAAGTGAAGGGACCGGATGCCATGATTTTAGTTTTCTGAATGTTGAGTTTTAAGCCAACTTTTTCACTCTCCTCTTTCCCTTTCATCAAGGGGCTCTATAGTTCTTCTCTTTCTGCCATAAGTGTGGTGTCATTTGTGTATCTGTGGTTATTGATATTTCTCCAAGAAATCTTGATTCCAGCTTGTGCTTCATCCAGCTCAGGGTTTCTCATGATGTACTCTACATATAAGTTAAATAAGCAGGGTGACAATATACAGCCTTGAGGTACTCCTTTCCCAATTTGGAACCCATCAATTTTTCCATGTCCAGTTCTAACCGTTGCTTTCTGACCTGCATACCGATTTCTCAGGAGACAGGTCAGGTGGCCTTGTATTCTCATGTCTTTCTGAATTTTCCACAGTTTGTGGTGATCCACACAGTCAAGGCTCTGGCATAGTCAATAAAGCAGGAATAAATGTTTTTTTCTGGAACTCTGTTGCTTTTTCAGTTATCCAACAGATGTTGGCAATTTGATCTCTGGTTCCTCTGCCTTTTCTAAATCCAGTTGAACATCTGGAAGTTCATGGTTCATGTACTGTTGAAGCCTGGCTTGGAGAATTTTGAGCATTACTTGACTAGCGTGTGAGATGAGTGCAATTGTGTGGTAGTTTGAGCATTCATTGGCATTGCTTTAGAAACCCTAACCTTATTTTTGACTGGAAAAGGTCAGGACACCGTTGACGACTCAAAAGGTTTAAACGAACGCATAAGGTTTAAACGACCGTATAACTCACGTCGTGAAAGTTTCTTAGAACAACGTGTCTTATAAGAATACAATATCTAAAGTATCTATATCTATGTAATAAGTCTTATCTATATATGTTTTACAAAGAAGAACCCTGAAAATGCCATCCGGTCACCGACACTGAGACAGGAGGGTAACGTTCCCGTCTCCGTTCCGACGAGGGACCAGTCCCTTGATCTAGGGTGTACGACGTTGATTCCCAAGTGTACGACGTTACTTTCTAAGACGTACGACGTTGATTTCTAGAAGGTACGATGGTGTTTCTAGCTTCTAGGGTACGGAGTTGATTCTGGGTTTATCTATTTATTTATTTGGATTTAGGTTTATCTATTTATTATTCGTTTCATAAAAAAAATAATGTTCCTTCCTGCTTCCTTCCTTACTTTTCTTAGGTGTGTCTGGACTGAATGAATGAAGAAAATCTCAAAGAAGCTGTTAAAAACTTTTTTTTTTCCATCTGCATAGCAGAGAATAGCGCTCCATGTGAAATGCACCAAACTTTATATCGCTTGATACAATAGTTTTTTACCCATCATTAAGTTTAATATTGGAAAGAGTCGTAAAATACGAGAATATTATAACATATATTTAGAGACAAGAAAATAATTATATATTTGTAGGTCAGTCAATGAGTTCCTAAATCACATACCATCAGTACTGTAACTCTCAGGTGAAACACTGGATTTTGATATATAGAATATCCAATACATTTAAATGATCCTACTTTCCAATACAGGGAGGTAGTTAGAAGCAAAGGGTTAACTATGGCAGTTGAAAATAGAGATTTCAGAGTCATAGGTCAAAGTCCAAGTTCTGTGATTTACAGATATTGTGACCTTGAACAGATTAATTAACCTTTAAGCTTTAGATTTCTGTATGTCAGGAAAATAGTTTTAAGCTATTAGGGGGAAAGAAATAAAATATTTATTTCTGAACTCCCAGCTGTGCAATCTGAGCAGAAGAGTTCTCAACACATTGCCTTGGGGAATTGGGATGGAACAGGAAGGAAGTCAGGAAGGAAACTCATCTAGTCTTTGGTTTTCAACAGCTTTATCTACTACTGAAAGGTTAGATAAGGAGACTTTGCATTGTGGCTCTGAGACTTAAACACACAGAGAGAATGTGATTTTAAGTAGAAAGAAAAACAAAAGAGTGACATTTAAGATGGATTTAAGGAACATCTCTACCATGAAGACCAGGGCCCTACCTGCCACCCTCATCCCTCAGGCTGGTGGCTGAGGTTAGATATGCATAACTGGGAGGAAAAACTGAGAGACTTTGACAAAAGTGTCCAGAGAGATTAAGGGCTAAAAATTTACCATGTGTGTAGAAACAACCAGGAAAATATCAGCAACATTTGATCAGCAATTGAGTAAAATCAAATTCCATACATGGTTCAGTCTCCTCCAAACAATCATAGCAAACTACGCTTCATACCAGTGACCTGCGGCCTCAGGAGCCAGCTCCTTGCCTGTGATACTCAGCACAGTGATTCCAGGCCTACCCTGGGATTTTGTGAGAGAGGACTGCCTGTGTGGATTCAGTTGGGTTAAGTCATTTAGAGGCTAAGGTCCTGGTGCAGTGATCAATCCCCAAATATATCCCAGGATATTGTATGTGATGGGCTTCCCAGGTGGCACAATGGTCAAGAATCTGCCTGCCAATGCAGGTGATGTGAAAGATGTGAGTTCAATCCCTGAGGCAGGAATTGGCAACTTGCTCCAGTACTCTTGCCTGGAAAATCCCATGGACAGAGAAGTCTGGTGGGCTACAGTTCATGGGGTCACAGAGTCAGACACAACTGAGCAACTGAGCACACACATTGTATGTGACAGGAGGAATAAGGGAAGTTCTTCATTTCTAATTGGTTTAGGCTAACAGAGCAGCTTTATTAGGATTAGTACTAGGATTACATTATATTGAGAGATAGAAACAGCAGCTATAGATATAAGCCAGCATCCATATATGGTGAAAATATGGTATACTAAATATGAAAATATGATACCAAATATGGTATCAAATATATGTTCAATAAATGACTTTTTTTTTGATGTGGACTATTTTTAAAGTCTTTATTGAATTTGTTAAAATATTACCTTTAACGTTTCGGTTTTTTGGCTGCAAGGCATGTGAAAGTTTAGCTCTCTGACCAGGGACTGAACCCTCAGTTCCTGCATTGGAAAGCAAAGTTTTAACCACTGGACCACCATGGAAGTCCTGACATCTTTTTTTTTTTTTTTTTTTAAACTGCCTTTGCCATCACCATCATCACTGCCATCACTACAGATAAGAACACCAAAGTCTACAAAGGAGAAAAATAACTTCTCCAACAGCATGTGTGTATCATATCTGAATGCATTGGAGAAGTACTGAGTGATGAGAATAAAGACTNACATCTTTTTTTTTTTTTTTTTATAAACTGCCTTTGCCATCACCATCATCACTGCCATCACTACAGATAAGAACACCAAAGTCTACAAAGGAGAAAAATAACTTCTCCAACAGCATGTGTGTATCATATCTGAATGCATTGGAGAAGTACTGAGTGATGAGAATAAAGATCCCTGAGCTGGATACCAAAGTTCTGATGTACTGCAGTCAATTGTCCAACAAATTACACAGTTCAGCTTGATGTATGTGCAGCTTTCACATTGAAAACGAAGACAAACTTCTCAAAATACAATCAGTTGTGCTTTGTATTTGTTTTATGCATTTAATTTTCTGATTATCAGAACATTCAGCCTTCATACCTGATGAATGCCAACATCTGCTACTCCGTATTTAATTTTCCTAAAAGGAAAAGCTCATCTGTGTGCCAGAGTGTCAGAAACAGGAATATTGAATGTGTGTGTCTGGAAGGCAAAGCTGACCTTTGTTTCTCTGGCCAGGAGAACTTCTTTGATTATATATCAGCCTATGATGGGTCAGTTTGGGGCTCCAACTGGATTCTCAGGAATTTAATCAGCTGGATGGTACCAATTCTCATCAAGAGACTGAGATAATAAATACCAACATGCTTCTCACCCAGATCTAAATTATTTGTATTCGGGACAATAAAGCCACAGTGGTCATCGATTGTTCAGGGTCACCTAGATAATGTTTATACACTATTTTGCATCTTTTGAAGTCTACAGAGGCTTTCAGTGCAGAAAAATAAACAATGTCTAGCTTCTCTTATAGCTAGAATGTGGATATGTAAGTTGGGTTCAGCCAACCAGTGATGGCTGAGGCAGCTTGGTTCTGTGGTCTATGTTATTGCTGGAAGCTTCCAGAATGCTGCAGAGGCACAAGGTTATTAGTGATGACAGCAGCTCTATAACAAGTTGAATCTAAACTGTGGTCTGGAGCATAGAGAATAGGCTTATGTTTGCCAAGGATGAGAGAGGTGAGGGAGAGATGAAGGGGGAGGTGAGGGTTAGTGGATGTAAGCTATTATATATAGGATGGACTAACCAGGCCCTACTGTATAGCACAAAGAACTGTATTCAATATTCTATGATAAGCCATAATGGAAAATAATATTTTAAGAAAAATGTATATATTTCTCTGTGTGTGTGTGCGCATGCAGCAATCATTTTGCTGTACAGCAGAAATTAACACATTGTAAATCAACTATTCCATAACAAAAAAAAACAAAAAACCAAAAAAACAAAAAAACACAGTCCAGAAATTGTTCCTATTAATTTAGCTTCCAGCAAATGCTTTTAGTCTTTCCCAAGATTCTGCACAATACTCAATAATTGTGTTAAATCTCTTCTAACTATAAAGAAAAATTCATAAATATGTAATACAGTAGTGATAAAGGGTTCTACCACTCAAGGACTTTTGAGTTGAATTCTTTGCTTTTACAAGAGGGTAAGGGACTGGTAGGGCTTCACAGGAGGCCCTAATGGAAAAGAACCTACCTACCAATGCAGGAGATGTAAGAGACTGGGGTCCAATCTCTCCAGATCATAGGTTGCAAAGATCCCTTGGAGAAGTGCACGGCAACTCACTGCAGTATTCTTGCCTGGAGAATCCCATGGACAGAGGAGCCTGGCAGGCTACAGGGTCACACAGACTTGGACACAGCTGAAGCGACTTAGCATGCACATACACATGCACAAGGGACTGAAAGTGGGCTTCTGAATTTAAAGAGAGAGTGAGAGAGAGAGAATTCCCATCTTTCTTTCAGCTCTACTTACCCCCTCAAACCTGAAGTTTCCAGGTCCCCACCCAGACAGAGTTCACCGGTAGCCTCACAATTCAGCAACCTCAGTTCAGTTCAGTTGCTCAGTTTTGTCCGACTCTTTGCAACCCCATGGACTGCAGCACGCCAGGGCTCTCTGTCCATCACCGACTCCTGGAGTTTACCTAAACTCATGTCCATTGAGTCAGTGATACCATCCAACCATCTCATCCTATGTTGTCCCCTTTTCCTCCTGCTTTCAATCTTTTCCAGCAACAGGATCTTTTCAAATGTGTCAGCTCTGCACATCAGGTGGCCAAAGTATTGGAGTTTCAGCTTCAACATCAGTCCTTCCAATGAATACTCAGGACTGATCTCCTTTAGGATGGGTTGGTTGGATCTCCTTGCAGTCCAAGGGACTCTCAACAGTATTCTCCAATACCACAGTTCAAAAGCATCAATTCTTCAGTGCTCAGCTTTCTTTATAGTTCAACTCTCACATCCATACATGACTACTGGGAAAATCATAGCTTTGACTAGATGGACCTTTGTTGGCAAAGTAATGTCTCTGCTTTTTAATATGCTGTCTATGTTGGTTATCCTGGAGAAGGAAAAGGAAACCCACTCCAGTATTCTTGCTTGCAGAACTCCATGGAAATAGGAGCCTGGTGGGCTACAGTCCATGGGGTTGCAAGAATCAGACATGACTTAGTGACTTAACTACCACTACTAACTATGTTGGTTATAACTCTCCTTCCAAGGAGTAAGCCTCTTAATTTCATGGCTGCAGTTACCATCTGTAGTGATTTTGGAGCCCCAAAAATCTGACACTATTTCTCCATCTGTTTGCTATGAAGTGATGGGGCCGTATGCCATGATCTTCGTTTTCTGAATGTTGAGCTTTAAGCCAACTTTATCACTCTCCTCTTTCACTTTTATCAAGAGGCTCTTCAGTTCTTCACTTTCTGCCATAAGGGTGGTGTCATCTGCATATCTGAGGTTATTGATATTTCTCCCAGCAATCTTGATTCCAGCTTGTGCTTCATCCAGCCCAGCATTTCTCATGATGTACTCTGCATAGAAGTTAAATAAGCAGGGTGACAATATACAGCCTTGACGTACTCCTTTTCCTATTTGCAACCAGACTGTTGTTCCACGTCAGCAACCTCAGCAGAGAACTAATCTTCCCAGTAGTTTTAACAGTGGTGGGAAGTTGCCTTCTTTTGGTCTCACCAGCTTCCCAAGCCTATCTACCTCTGAACCAACTCACTAGTCAGGGGGTTGCAAAGATCTTGTTGGTCAGAGCTGATGAAGGAGGAAACAAACAGAACAGGCTCCATCTTGAAAGCGGGACTCCATCTTGGGCCAGACTGTGGACTTTGAGCTATATGCCCTGTATCTTTGGAAACAACATACCAACTGGAAAACCAGGCCCCTGGGAGGAAAAGCCCCAGGGCTCGTACCTAGACTCTCCATTGACTGAAATAATACCCTAATTATCTGTGTAATTGATTAGAATCATAAATACTAGTATGCTTATTGGGGTATGACCACAAGCCTATTAATAATTGTCCACTGTTAAATACCTAGGCTTAAGGCATATTAAGGCATATTGCCTGCTGCTGCTGCTGCTAAGTCACTTCAGTCGTGTCCGACTCTGTGTGACCCCATAGACGGCAGCCCACCAGGCTCCCCCATCCCTGGGATTCTCCAGGCAAGAATACTGGAGTGGGTTGCCATTTCCTTCTCCAATGCATGAAAGAGAAAAGTGAAAGTGAAGTCGCTCAGTCTGTCTGACTGTTAGCGACCCCATGGACTGCAGCCCACCAGGCTACTCCGTCCATTGGATTTTCCAGGCAAGAGTACTGGGGTGGGGTGCCATTGCCTTCCCTGAAGGCATATTGCCTAGTGGACAATTATTAATAGGCCTGCCTGGGAAATCCCATGGATGGAGGAGCCTGGTAGGCTGTAGTCCATGGGGTCGTTAAGAGTCAGACATGACTGAAGGTACTTAGCAGCAGGAGCAGCAGCAGCAGCAGGTGGGACAAAACTGAGCGACTTCACTTTCACTTTTCACTTTCATGCTTTGGAGAAGCAAATGGAAACCTGCTCCAGTGTTCTTGCCTGGATAATCCCAGGGATGAGGGGGCCTGGTGGGCTGCCGTCTATGGAGTCGCACAGAGTCGGACATGACTGAAGTGACTTAGCAGCAGCAGCAAGGCATATGAATCATGGGTTAACTTTGATTGTATCTTTCTTTTCCTTTGTTCAGACTAGTTTCAGGGAATTTGGGGAGGTGGGTTTGGGAGAAGCAGCTGTTTTCTAAGAAGAAATAGTTTTATTCCCTGAATCCTGAATAAGAGGAACTTGATACTGAGCATATTCAAACAACTGATTGATTCTAGGTATACAAGGATGCTGTCTGCTTCCATCTTGCTGTAGTCATGATATAAACCAGGGGTGAACCTGATCTCTCTGAGTATATCCTCTAATATGGTGCTTTTTCAACAATTATTAAGATACTGTGTTAGACAGATGACTTTAATCTCTGATAAAATGATATTAGTTACCTTTGAAAGCAAGCCTATGAGGCAGCTAGAGAAGACGGTTAAAGGATGATACTTTTTACAGGACAGCTGCCTGATTATTAGAAATGCTAGCACCCTCTCCATGCTCTTCAGGTTTTAGAAGCTGAACCAGTTCATTCCCTTTTCTTCCTCACTTTTTTTTTTTTTTTTGAGTACCCGGAGCCCATTCCTCTCTACCATGAAAATAAGAATTTATGGAAACAACACAGATTAGGAGGAACTGGTCTATATTAAAAATAACTGTGAGCAGTGACAGATTTTATTATTTGAGGCTCCAAAATCACTGTGGATGATGACTGCAGCCATGAAATTAAAAAAAAACCCTTGCTCCTTGGAAGGAAAGCTATGACAAATCTGCTGCTGCTAAGTTGCTTCAGTTGTGTCTTGACTCTTTGCCACCCCATAGACGGCAGCCCACCAGGCTCCTCTGTCCCCGGGATTCTCCAGGCAAGAACACTGGAGTGGGTTGCCATTTCCTTCTCCAATGACAAACTTAGACAGCATATTAAAAAGTAGAGACATCACTTTTCTGACAAAAGTCCATACAGTCAAAGCTATGTTTTTTCCAGCAGTCATGTACAGATGTGAGAGTTGAAAAGGGGTTGGCAGAGGATGAGATGGTTAGATAGCATCACTGACTCAGTGGTTATTACTTTGAGCAAATTCCGGGAGATTGAGGAGGACAGAGCATCCTGGCGTACTACAGTCCACGAGGTCACAAAGAGTCAGACACAATTCAGTGACTAAACAACAACAGCCCTCTCCCTAGGCTCCAAGTTTCAAGAGGTCTGCAATTATTGGTACTGTTATTATTCTTTTTATCACCACCAGAAAAGACTAAGAGATCAAATTTTCTGAAGAAGTTAAGGCTTGAATGTGTTAAACATGTACATCTGTCCAAATGCATTTATCCTTTATGCACACGGAATGAGACAGATTCACACTCGCACTTGTATGGTTGTGCATACAGACCTACATGTACTTTACAATCACTTTTATCAGTAATAAATTCTTAATTATTCAGAAGGAGAGGAGCTACACCAGGTTCAAGGCAGGTAATCCAGCTAACTTATGGCACCAGAACACTTACTCTAATTTACACTTTACAAACAAGCCTAAATATATCCTCCCCTGAGCTGAAACAGTAATTCAGCTTGCACTCACTGTGGAACTGAAGGTAACATTCTCTTTCTGAGGTTAGAAATTATGCCTAATAAATGCAATGTTTCTCTTTTGTAATGCTAATTAAAACAAAGACTGGAAGAGACAACCGATTTGTGTTGTTTATGCTGAAATACCTCCACCGCCCTTCATTTTCATCAAAACAAAATACCAAACCGGCTTTGGTTTGCAAAGAGCTTTACCTTTGTTCCCTCCATCTTTATATGTAACACTTTAAAGAAAGAAATATTTGAATGTGATGTTAATCGAATGCTAATTGTCAGGTTTAATCCAGCACCGTATAGATATTTATATACCACTGTGGTTTGGATACTCAATGAAATTTTAGGTGGTGAACCTGTCTGCTAATTTATTGCTTAAAATGAGAACCTTCCTGTCCCTTAGCATGATGTAATGGAAATAGCCCTGATTTGGGAGACAAACGATGTGGACACGGTAATGATACTTGTCTTGATTGCTGGTTAAACCAGGGGTTTGGATCAGGATGTGATTATGTTCGGTCTTTAAATTGAGGATTTTTTAACATGTCATTGTTATTTTCTTTCTTATTAAGCATAGGATAAGCAAGTAATTTCCTCTTGGGTTGTTCCAGAGTTTTACTTGCAATGGTGTCGTAAAGGAAGTTACTATGGCACCTAGGCTTCTGCCACTCATGGTACAGAGGGCACCGATTTCTTTCCTGATAAAGGGAGTAGAATAAACAGTTATCCACCTTATCAGCAGCACAAGCAGAGCCAGCCAGGGGGCAGCATCCACAGAGGGGAGTTCACACAAGCTCCAAGGAGACACAAACAATGATTCCACTATACCGCTGATTCGCTCTAATGCCACTTTCTGACTTACTTCCCTTTACTTGACTGTCTCTAGTTCCATCTACATTTCTTCAAGTGGCCCATTTCATTTCTTTCTATGGCTGAGTGATAATCCATTGGATACATGTCGATATATCTTTATTCATTCCTCTGTCAGTGGACAGTTAGGTTGCTTCCTTGTCTTGGTTATTGTAAACAGTGCTGTGGTGAATATTGAGGCGCATGTATCCTTTTGCGTAGGCAATGGGGAGGATTTGCTTCACGGCATTTTGATCAAAAAGATGCTGTGCTGGTAGGAGATCTTTGTTTCAAACATTTATTTTAGTAAATTAAGTGTCAACTAAAATTAGATACTTATTTGCTAAAATTAAGTAAATTAAACATTTTATTTCATTGGTTGCTCATATTTGTTTACTTATCTCCACCCACTTTCCAACATCAGAGTACATAATGGGAGATTCTATAGACTGGACCGGTGATACCCTGGGGACCTATGTAGAGTATCTGAGGTCCATCAAAATCCTTCAGGACAGTCAAAGTCCATTATCAGAGGTCCTGACCTGGAAACCACTTGGGGAAGGAAGCAACAGCAGTTGTGGTGGTGGTGGCAGTTGTGGTGAATTAGTAATAGTGCCATCACTAGCAGCAATAGCTAACATACGCGGGAGGGATGTAGTTAAGTTGTACGAGGCATCACATTATGTATCAGATTATTTCACTCAATCTTTTACCCTAACTCTGTGATATAGATACTATTGNGTTGTGTCCAACTTTTTGCGACCCCATGGACTGCAGCCTACCAGGCTCTTCCGCCCATGGGATTTTCCAGGAGAGAGTACTGGAGTGGGGTGCCATTGCCTTCTCCATTTCCCTCTGTAATATAGTAGTTAATCCTGAAAACATTTAACTGCTGTTTGAGAATATTATCATCTATAATTTCAATATGATTGGTTGTTGACTGTATCTAACAGTACTGCTGTCTTGATTATGCCACCATGTAAGTCTCTGGTTCCCACCAACCATGTTTGTATCTGTTGAAGCCATCATGCCATAGTCAATGGAGATACGACCCTTGAAAGTACCTAAACAATTAAAATTCAGTTTTTACTTATTTTTCCATTATATTAAAATGACTGATGATCCTAATACCTGTATTTACATATTTAATTCAGCCAATGTTGATAGAATCTTTCAGATGGACTGAAAAATATGTAGGTTAGAAGATACACATGAAATTCACTCTAGGGCAGTGTTTCTCAAACCAGGGAGAAAATTTTGCTTCTAGAAACCATTACCAATTTTCAGAGACAATTTTTCTGATGTAACTAGGGTGGAGGACTAAGACTGGCGTCTAGTGTATGAAAGTCAGAGATGCTGCTAAATATCCTCCAAAACACAGGCAAGAAATCTTCTACCTACAATGGTAACAGTACTGAGGCTGCAGAAACTCCACTGCAGGGGAGCCCTTTACGTACCCTAAGAAGGCATTTTTAGTTATTTGGGTCAAAGACTGAGTGAGATGTGAGACAATGTCTTGCAGTTACTCATGGATAGGAAATTGCATGGTCTGTCTCTTATACACATCTAGATGTGTATAAGAGACAGACCCTGGGGACCTATGTAGAGTATCTGAGGTCCATCAAAATCCTTCAGGACAGTCAAAGTCCATTATCAGAGGTCCTGACCTGGAAACCACTTGGGGAAGGAAGCAACAGCAGTTGTGGTGGTGGTGGCAGTTGTGGTGAATTAGTAATAGTGCCATCACTAGCAGCAATAGCTAACATACGCGGGAGGGATGTAGTTAAGTTGTACGAGGCATCACATTATGTATCTTATCAGATTATTTCACTCAATCTTTTACCCTAACTCTGTGATATAGATACTATTGTACCCATTTAGTGGCTTCCTAGGCAGCTCAGTGGTAATGAATTTGCCTTTACCAGGAGATGCAGGAGCTGTGGGTTTGATCCCTGGGTCAGGAAGCTCCCTTGGAGGAGGAAATGGCAGCCCACACCAGTATTGTTTGGGAAATCCACAGACAGAGGAGCCTGGAAGCCATAGTTCATGGGGCCATGAAGAGTCAGACACTGCTTAGCAACTGAGCACGGTAGTATGCCCATTTAACAGATATGATATCTGAACCTTAAAGGTGCTAAATACTTTTCTAAGGCTGTATAGCTACTTGGACAATAACCAATATCTGAACTTCTTTGAAATGGCATAAAGACAATATTTTTCAGTGGTAAGGGGTGCTTTAAGAAGACTGAGGCTGCAAGTGAAACTAACTCAACAAATTCAAGATGTACTGAGGAGAGTAACCACTTGAGTCAATCTGAGAAGACAAAATTAAAAATGAACTGTGTCATGTATGGAGAACAGTATGGTCGTTCCTTAAAAAAACTAAAAATAGAACTTCCCTGTGACCCAGCAATCCCACCATTAGGCATATACCCAGAGAAAACCATAATTCAAAAGATACATGAACCCCAATATTCACTGCAGCACTGTTTACAATAACCAAGACAAGGAAGCAACCTAAATGCCTATTGACAGAGGAATGAATAAAGATGTGGTACATATAGACAATGGAATATCATTCAGCCATAAAAAGGAATAAAATGGGTCATTTGGAGAGATGTGGATGGAACTAGACACAGTCATACAGGGTAAAGTAAGTCAGAAAGTGGAAAACAAATATCATATGTTAGTGCAGATATGTGGAATCTGAAAAAAAAATTGGTAAGATGGTCTTATTTACAAAGCAGAAATAGAGACAAAGAGAACAAACACATGAACACCAAAGAGGAAAGGGGGCTGGGATGAATTGTATCTTAAATCCCTCCACAGGAGCTTTAGACAGAATTTCTTAATCTATGCTCGCTTCTGATCAAAGTTGACTTAACTAGAAATCTAGAAATGGAGTTATGAAATACTAGAATCTAGCTTCTTATGAACAGTAAAAATTCAAGTTTTCTTTTTGGGAAATTCTTTCTTACATACTGACTAGCACAGAGCAGGAGGAAATTTCACATTATTTCCAGTTTCTGTTTCTTATCCTGTCTACATTCTTGCTTCTGAATTCCATAAGATATCTTAATAATAACATCCAGATTAAAAAAAAAAATAGCCAGTTTAGGTTGGTTTCTATAACTTGAAAGAAAAAAAAAAAAAACACCTCAAGTAACACAAGGGATTTAAACAACATGGTTTCTCACAAACTATATTATTATTATTATTTTGAGGAAGAGGCTAAGGCTTTTTCAATAACACTTTCTCATCCTTTATGAGATGTAAGGTAAGGAACTTTGCCAAGTTGTATAATGAGCAGACATCTGGACTATGTAAATTTCACATAACTATGTAAGATTAGATTCTGAAGCTTAATCAGATAAGGTTTATTCTTTTCAAAATGCTGCTTTTTCAAAATGTAGAATGTGCTATATTTCATATTATTAAATGCACAATTTAAAAATTCAAAGATGAAAGAAGAGCAGTTGATGCAATCTATCACCTTTTCCAAGTATAAAATTTGGTTTTAATTACACTAATTAGAAAATAGACTAAAAACTGTGCACAATTTTCCACAAGATAGTAACATAACTTTTAATGTTTCATAATCAGTTACAGAACTGTGAAATTCCCCACTGGTATCATTGCTAATATATATGCCTCATACTTACACAAACTTTAGCTCTGATAAAATGCCCACTTGCATTTCTTTGTATGACACACAGGGATTAAAGGATAAGTAGACTCTCATTGGAAAAGACCCTGATGCTGGGAGGGATTGGGAGCAGGAGGAGAAGGGGACGACAGAGGATGAGATGGCTGGATGGCATCACTGACTCGATGGACGTGAGTCTGAGTGAACTCTGGGAGTTGGTGATGGACAGGGAGGCCTGGCGTGCTGCAATTCATGGGGTTGCAAAGAGTTGGATACGACTGATTGACTGAACTGAACTGAACTGAACTGAGACTCTCATCCAGTGGGTGTTCACTCTGCTGCTGCTGCTGCTAAGTCGCTTCAGTCGTGTCCGACTTTGTGCAACCCCAAAGATGGCATCCCACCAGGCACCCCTGTCCTTGGGATTCTCTAGGCAAGAACACTGGAGTGAGTTGCCGTTTCCTTCTCCAATGCATGAAAGTGAGAAGTGAAATGAAGTCGCTCAGTTGTGTCCAACTTTTTGCGACCCCATGGACTGCAGCCTACCAGGCTCTTCCGCCCATGGGATTTTCCAGGAGAGAGTACTGGAGTGGGGTGCCATTGCCTTCTCCATTTCCCTCTGTAATATAGTAGTTAATCCTGAAAACATTTAACTGCTGTTTGAGAATATTATCATCTATAATTTCAATATGATCGGTTGTTGACTGTATCTAACAGTACTGCTGTCTTGATTATGCCACCATGTAAGTCTCTGGTTCCCACCAACCATGTTTGTATCTGTTGAAGCCATCATGCCATAGTCAATGGAGATACGACCCTTGAAAGTACCTAAACAATTAAAATTCAGTTTTTACTTATTTTTCCATTATATTAAAATGACTGATGATCCTAATACCTGTATTTACATATTTAATTCAGCCAATGTTGATAGAATCTTTCAGATGGACTGAAAAATATGTAGGTTAGAAGATACACATGAAATTCACTCTAGGGCAGTGTTTCTCAAACCAGGGAGAAAATTTTGCTTCTAGAAACCATTACCAATTTTCAGAGACAATTTTTCTGATGTAACTAGGGTGGAGGACTAAGACTGGCGTCTAGTGTATGAAAGTCAGAGATGCTGCTAAATATCCTCCAAAACACAGGCAAGAAATCTTCTACCTACAATGGTAACAGTACTGAGGCTGCAGAAACTCCACTGCAGGGGAGCCCTTTACGTACCCTAAGAAGGCATTTTTAGTTATTTGGGTCAAAGACTGAGTGAGATGTGAGACAATGTCTTGCAGTTACTCATGGATAGGAAATTGCATGGTGATGTCAGATATGAGTCTCTTGGAACATAAGGGCATGCTAATTAAATAAATTATCTTTTGATCAAGTTGCTTCTCCTGTGGTCAGATCTTGCAATTTACCTCAGAATGAGAAGTAACATTTTTTTCTTTAAATTTAATGATGGTTATTGAGAAATCTGAAGAACAAAGGGAGAACAGTGAGTCTTACTAATCAATGAATTAATTGCTTTCATAGACGATCAAACATTTGTCTCAATGTACTTATCAGATTTTTTTGTTATTTGCATACTGTAAGACGTATTAGTTGTGAGAAAAATGAGTGATTTTACTCCAGCTTTGCACACGGCAATGGTGAGTCTCATATGGGTAAAGAGCCAGGCCCCTGAACTACTCTTGCAAATAGGGTAATTTAATTGTGTAACACTTGAAGTGTGATGGCCCTGTGCAAGAAAAGATGATTTTCATTTGAAACCCAAAGCAGGAACTGACTCAGCTCATTACAGGGTGAAACTATAAAACTTTCCGAGGGACAGTGTGGCAGAAAAATGTTGATCGTGACAGAGAAGGTGACACAGGGAGACAAATATTTCAGAACACGAAATAGCTGCAGCACAGTGAAGCCATTCCTAGCCTGAAAAGTAAAACAGGCAGTGCCTGTTTGAGATTGGAAGGTAGCAAAATCTCCATGGTAATTAAATGAGAATGACTATATTTAAAGCGGACTCTATGCTGATGTTGGTCATTTCCTTTTTTATGTGAACATTTGCAGATAATTTTTGGTCTATGCTAGCTCAACATTCAGAAAACTAAGATCATGGCATCTGGTCCCATCATTTCATGGGAAATAGATGGGGAAACAGTGAAAACAGTGTCAGACTTTATTTTGGGGGGCTCCAAAATCACTGCTGATGGTGACTGCAGCCATGAAATTAAAAGATGCTTACTCCTTGGAAGGAAAGTTATGACCAACCTAGATAGCCTATTCAAAAGCAGAGACATTACTTTGCCAACAAAGGTCCGTCTAGTCAAGGCTATGGTTTTTCCAGTGGTCATGTATGGATGTGAGAGTTGGACTGTGAAGAAAGCTGAGCGCCGAAGAATTGATGCCTTTGAACTGTGGTGTTGGAGAAGACTCTTGAGAGTCCCTTGGACTGCGAGGAGATCCAACCAGTCCATTCTAAAGGAGATCAGTCCTGGGTGTTCTTTGGGAGGAATGATGCTAAAGTTGAAACTCCAGTACTTTGGCCACCTCATGTGAAGAGCTGACTCATTGGAAAAGCCCCTGATGCTGGGAGGGATTGGGAGCAGGAGGAGAAGGGGACGACAGAGGATGAGATGGCTGGATGGCATCACTGACTTGATGGACATGAGTCTGAGTGAATTCTGGGAGCTGGTAATGGACAGGGAGGCCTGGAGTGCTGCTATTCATGAGGTCGCAAAGAGTCGGATATGACTGAGCGACTTAACTGAACTGAACTGAAGGCTCAGAAAATGTTAAAAAAAAAAAATGCCCTAGTACACAGTGTAAAGAATAGCTGTGACACTAGAAAAAATGAGATATAGGAGGTATACTTACTTTCCTCACCTTCATGAGCATTGGAGTACCATTCTGATTCAGATCCCTGTCATCCCTTACCAAATTTCTTAGACAAAATGGCCCCTAATGGTTTGGTTTTTCTACCTTCAGGATGCCTGTCTCTCTCTCTCATACTTACAAACATATACAAATACACAATTTAAAATTGAAACCTGGTGGCTCAACAGTAAAAGAATCTGCCTACGACGCAGGGGGCGTGGGTTCAATCCCTGGGTTAGGAAGATCCCCTGGAGAAGGGAATGGCAACCCAATCCAGTATTCTTGTCTGGAGAATTCCATAGACAGAGGAGCCTGGCAGGCTACAGTCCATGGGGTTGCAAAAGTCAGACACAACTTAGCAACTAAACCACCACTGCCACTAAAAGGCAAATTCATCATCCTAATAATTTACATATATTTCCCCCCTTTTCACTGCTTTTTATTATTTCTGTTCTAATAGTGTTCTGCTCAAATAATTATTAATTGTAATTTGTTCTCTTACTATATAATAACATTTCTGTTTGCTTTATAATCTCCACTACTAGAATTTTTATGGATGTATAACTTTCAATATAGTTAATATGTCACAAATTTATTACTGATAAGAACATGTTAAGGAAATCCTGCTTATTGCTTTTCCCATTATTTTTAGATAAAGATGCTCATTAGAGTGTTACTTATTCTGAGCAATTAAGAAGTTTCTAAGAATTTTCCAACAGAAAATCAGGATTATATAGTCAATATATAGGACTTCTCCCCCACTGTTTCATAAAAATAACCAAACTGTTCTCCAAGAAATGATATATCAGTTAACATGGGATTCTGGTAATACATGTTTTTAAGTATCTCCATTTGCACTTACCTTTACTGTTAACTTTTACTCAATTAAAAAATTAACTCATTAATTTTAAATTGTTAAGTTTACCATTAACTTCTATTATTAACTTTTATTAACTTAAAACCATGATTTCCCTCATGGTCTAGTAGCTAATAAGTATCCACATTCCCATCTTAGGGGGACCAGGTTCAGTGACTGGTCAGGGAACTATTAATAGATCCCACATGCTGTAATGANCTGATTCAAATGTATTCTTTTTAATGGCTGAGTAATACTCCATTGTGTATATATACCACAGCTTTCTTAAGTTTACTATTAACTTCTATTATTAACTTTTATTAACTTAAAACCATGATTTCCCTCATGGTCTAGTAGCTAATAAGTATCCACATTCCCATCTTAGGGGGACCAGGTTCAGTGACTGGTCAGGGAACTATTAATAGATCCCACATGCTGTAATGAGTTTGGATGCTGCAACTAAAGATTCCAGGTGCCACAACTAAGGCCCAGTGCAGCCAACCAAATAAATAAATATTAAAAAAATAAAATGGCATTTTAACCTTAACTGTTATATTACAGTTTAGCATTGTGAGCCTAAAGATTAGGTCTACCTTAGAAGAACTAAGGAATACTCACAGTTTTGTTTGCTATAATTTTTTATTTGTGACCATCAAAAATAACTGCAAATCACATATGTGCAAAACTCAGTGACAGTCATACAAAGAGGAAAAACGTGTGGTCTCTGACTTATATCAGTTTGTGACTGGTAGGAATGCCAAGTGGTATGTTCAGATAACTATGATGTTGTGATAAATGACAGAAGATAGATGGTTATAGCAATGAAAGTTTAGTAATGCAGAGTAAATTAGAGAAGCCTTTAGGAAGTTATAGCATTTAATCTGGCCCTTGAGAAAATACTAATTTAGGAAAGGAAGACAGGATATGCAAGATGGAAGAAGGTTTGTATCCTCTAAAATTATAGTGCAAAAGTGTGGGTACGTGTTCACATTTTCTAAAGTGGTACAAAAGCTTTCATCACGTTTTCAGAGCCATCACTAACTGCACCATTATATAGATAGTGGCATATATAGGCTTGTAAGGTATATATAAGTAGTAAATAGAGGGAAGGAATTCTAAGATAAGCAAATATTTATTCAATTTATAAATTATCAGGGATAAAATTAGCTAGTAACACCCAGTTCTTGAGTTTCTTTTAGTACCCAATGTTTTAATTTATTTTGATATTAATGCTTGAGGAGGTAGATTGAAACTCATCCCTTGGTGAAAATAATGTCTTAGTCATGATAACTATATTTTTTCTTTAAAACTTTTTTCACTTAGTTTTTTTCTTTTCCATATAGATCTTTTGAAATAGACTCAACCCAAATCCCATAAAGGAGAATATCACGTACACACACACACACACACACACACATACACTGTTAATAAACTGGTGGATGTTGTAGAATTCCAGTAGAACTATTCAAAACCCTGAAGGATGATGCCGTCAAGGTGTTGCATACTTTAAGTCAGCAAATCTGGAAGACCCAGCAGTGGCCACAGGACTGGAAAAGGTCAATCCTCATCCCAGTTCCCCAGAAGGGTAGTACTAAAGAATGCGCTACCCTTCAGACAAGTTGCACTCATCTCCCATGATATTAATGTCATGCCTAAAATCTTGCATGCTATGCTTCAGTACTATGTGAACCAAGAATTTCCAGATGTCCAAGCTGGGTTTAGAAAAGGAAGAGGAACCAGAGATCAAATTGCCAACATCTACTGGATAACAGAAAAAGCTAGGGAATTCCAGAGAGACATCTACCCATGTTCCATCGACTATGCCAAAGCCTTGGACTGTGTGGATCATAATAAACTGTGGAAAGCTCTCAGAGAGGAATATCAGACCATCTTATCTGTCTCCTGAGAAACTTGTGTGTGAGTCAAGAAGCAACAGTCAGAATCCTGTATGGAACAACTGATTGGTTCATCTAACTCTTTCATCATTGTGTCCCGAGAGACGACAGTGGCACAACAAATTAGATATGGGACTCGTGTAGTACTCTTTACGACCCGACTTACTCAATGTTCGACCTCATGGTTCTATCGACCTCTTTGTAGTTGTCGGAGTCTATACGTCTACTATCCACCCTAATGGCAGAAGGCAAAGAGGAACTAACGAGTCTTCTGAGGGTGAAGAGGGAAAGCGAAAGAGCTGGCTTAAAACTAAATATTAAAAAACACAAAAACAAAAACAAACCCACACAACTAAGATCATGGCATCCAGCCCCATTACTTCATGGAAAATAGAGGAGGAAAACATAGAAGTAGGGACAGACATCCTCTTCACGGGCTCTGAAAACACTGTGATGGTGACTGCCGCCATGAAAATCAGAAGACTTTTGCTTCTTGGCAGGAAAGCTATGACAAACCGAGACAGTGTGTGAAAAAGCAGAGACGTCACTCTGTCAATAAAGGTCCACATAATCAAGGCAATGGTCTTCCTGGTGGTCATGTATGGTTGTGGGAGCTGAACCATAAAGAAGGCAGAGCACGAAAGAATTGATGCCTTTGAACTGTAGTGCTGGAGAAGAGTCCTGAGAGTCCCTTGGATCAAACCAGTCAATCTTAAGGGAAATCAATCCTGAATACTCCTTGGAAGGACTGATACTAAAGCTCAAAGCCCAGGATCTTGGTTATCTGATGCAAACAGCTGACTCACTGGAAAAGTCCACGATGCTGGGAAAGCCTGAGGGCAGAAGGAGAAGAGGGTGAGATGGCTGGATGGCTCACTGATGCAGTGGACATGAACTTGGGCAAACTTCAGGAGATGGTAAGGGACAGAGAGGCCTGAAGTGCTGCAGTCCATTGGGTCTCAAAGAGTTGGACATGACTGAATGACTGAAAACGCACACACACACACCCCTATGCATATGTGTGTGTGTGTGTGTGCACACATGTGCGCGCAGTCTGTGCATTGCAACAAAAGATCCTATGTACTGCAACTAACATTTGATGCAGCCAAATAAATAAATGAATATTAAAAATTTAGAACCCTAAGATAAATATTATTTAATAACTTCTACACAATGGTAGAGTTGAACTTATCTCTGGAAATCTGCCTCCTAATTCCATTCCCTTTATACTATATTACCTGCCCTGAGGGCAAAGTTACTTGGAGTTCAGGGGTTGGAATTATGGGTTCTTAATATACTTGAAGGTCAACAGCCAAATAAATAAATGAATATTAAAAATTTAGAACCCTAAGATAAATATTATTTAATAACTTCTACACAATGGTAGAGTTGAACTTATCTCTGGAAATCTGCCTCCTAATTCCATTCCCTTTATACTATATTACCTGCCCTGAGGGCAAAGTTACTTGGAGTTCAGGGGTTGGAATTATGGGTTCTTAATATACTTGAAGGTCACTACTTTAATGCTACTTCCATCATTTCACATTTCTTGCGCCTGCATTTCCTGTGTCTTCCCCCATTTCCTGGTCTTTTGCACTTTGCCCCTTCTCCATTTGTTTTCTATTTCTTTTTTATTTTTAAGGGCTCAAAAATTATTTAATTTTTTACTGTAGTAAGAACACTTAACGTGATATGTACCTTCATATTTTCACTTAACATGATATGTACCTTCAAATTTTCAGGGTACAGCACAGTATTGTTAACCACAGATACAATGTTGTATGGCAGATCTCTAGAGATCATTCATCTTGCAAAACTGAAACTTCATATTGGTTAAACAGCAACTCTCCCTAGCCTTTGACAGCCATCCTTTACTCACTGCTTCTGACTTTGATGATTTTAGATACCTCATATAAGTGGAATCTTGCAGTATTTGTCCTTCTGTGAATGGTTTATTGCACTCAACAAAGTGTCCTCCAGAGTTACCCATGTTGTTGCATATGGCAGGATTTCTTTCTTCCTTCAAGGCTGAGTAATACCCCATTGCAATATCCCAAGGCTAGAGAAAGTATAATACAGATATGTATCATAATTTTTTAGCCACTCACCCACTGATGGGCATTGAGGGAAAAATTACAATAATTAGCACTGTATTGTACTGGCATTAAAGAAATCTGTCTCTCGTATGGGTGGATAAAGATGTGGTACATATATATATATGTGTATATATATATATATACACACACACATATATATATGTATATATATATATATATAATGGAATATTACTAAATCATAAAAGGACTGAAATTGGGTCATTTGTAGAGATGTGGATGGACCTAGTGTCTGTCATACAGAGTGAAAGAAAGTAAGTCAGAAATAGAAAAATACCATATATTAACACATATATGTGTAATCTAGAAAAATGGTACAGATGAACCTATTTGCAGAGCAGAAATAGAGATAAAGATGTAGATGACCGATGTGTGGACACAGGGTGGGGAAAGGGAAGACTGGATGAACTAGGGGGTTGGGACTGGCATACATACAGTACTACGCATGCAATAGCTAGCTAGTGGGAACCTGCTGTACTGCACAGGGAGCTCCGCTTGGTACTCTGTGATGACTTAGATGAGTGGGATGCAGGTAGGGTGGGAGGAAGGTCCAAGAGCGAGGACATATATGTATACATACAGGTGATTCATTCATTGTACAGCAGAGACTAACATAGCACTGTAAAACAATTATACTCCAATAAAAAGTGATATCCATCTCTTTTCTTACAGGGGATTTGACTCTTATTTCCCTTCTATTTCCAACCACCATGCTATTTGATCCCTGATGATTAAAAGCCATTAAGCAGATTTCTTCTTATAAAATGTCTGTCCCTATACATACATCACTCCTTCATTTATAGGATTCTTGGAAACTAACATGATTAATCTCTTCACATATAAGATGTGGAATAGATTGCAGGTATTGTGTATTTTTTGAACTAGAGAACTGAGTAACCAGAAGGGAAGAGGTCTAATGGACCACTGAAGAATGTAATGGAGGCACAACTCTGCATTTCTAAAGTGTCTCAAATACAATAAAGAGAAGTGGCCTCTTGACAATTTAATGATGCAGAATAGAATAAGTTGGTAGAACTGTCATTCGCAAATGGAAAATTAGGGTTTATAAAATTATTATTTGATCTTGGTTATTATTCAGCTCTACTGTGAATTCACAAGATCTTTAGCACCCTGGTGGCTCAGAGGTTAAAGCGTTTGCCTCCAATGCAGGAGACCCGAGTTCGATCCCTGGGTCGGGAAGATCCCCTAGAGAAGGAAATGGCAGTCCACTCCAGTATTCTTGCCTGGAGAATCCCATGGACAGAGAAGCCTAGTAGGTTACAGTCCACGGGGTCGCAAAGAGTCGGACACGACTGAGCGACTTCACCTACACCTTCACCTTCACCTTAGCACCCTGGGAATTCCAAATACATATATTTTGTCAGTCTTCAAAAATAAATTCAGCTTTTATATTATGTCTGTCAATATCTGGAACAGGATGTGAAAGCTTCTTCAATGTTTAGTTTATGAGTTTAACTATAGCTTCTTCTCAGATTTGTTTTTTACATTTTCTCAAGGTGGAAAACAACTCTTGTATAAGCTTAAAGTACACAGTGTTCACATAGTCTGTCAAAAAAATTCCTTTGACAGTGCTGATAGAAGAGAACAATTTTTTTTTTTTTTTTTGCCACTGCGAAGAGTGCTTACTACTTTTAGAATTTTACCTAATTCTCCCACAACAAGGAACAGATAAAATGACTCCATGTCTGACTGTGAAGATAAATGACCCTGGTTGATGCTTCTTGGGGCACCACTGAGAAGACAAGCATGGGATCGTCAGGGGCCAGGGAGCAGCTAGGCATGCCTAGATTAAAAGTTTAACATCACAGCAGTTGGACTAGCCATACAGTTGCCATGTCATTAAGCTCCAGGTAAGGTAAGGCAAACAACTTGTCTGGGTTTGCAAGCATTTTCCACATTTGGTGCTAAATACCCCATGTGCTGGGAAGACATTCAGTTCTGGACAATTTTAATACATAGAATGTCACTGACTTAAGATGATACAAAAGCAATACTCATTCAGTAGAAACCATTCTAGGAATTTTGATCTTTTTCAAGCTGGTGATAGGTGGTATGATAATCTCTCATGATGCTGGGCAGGGCTACAAGCCTGCAGCTTGCAGTCAGCCAGGTGATCACAAGGGTAAACAAGCAATATGCTTACCTCACAACCATTCTGTACCCAACCATTCAGCTTTTCACTTTCAGTACAGTATTCCATTAATTACATAAGATATACAACACTTAACTATAAAATGAGCTTTGTGTTAGATGATTTTGTCCAACCATAGGCTACTGTAAGTGTCCTGAGCATATTTAAGGCAGGCTAGGCTAAGCTATGATGCTGGGTAAATTAGGAGTATTAAATTCATTCTCTACCTATGATATTTTCTACTTACAGTGAGTTTATTGGGGACATAACTCCACTGTGAGTCAAAGAATATCTATAAATGCATCCAAAAATGTTTGTACATATACATTTAACAGTTGGAAAGAATATAGAATAAATTGTAATTCTTATTCACAGTGGTTGGATTATACATTTCCTTTTCTTCTTTGATTGAGATGGAGGGAGATGCCAAAAAGTGAACATTTCTTTAAAAAAGCAATATTTTTTAAAATTGGACATTCTAAATGGTAGTTTTGTGGCAAAGCTCATTTGCATCAGTGGTAGCATGAAAATATTTATAGTGAGAGTTTTTAGTGAGAATTTAATCAATATTTACATATTTTAATTGAGATTTATGTGTATGTTTATTCAGCTTTAGCAAAGCCAAATCCAAAAGTGGTACAATTTCTGCGAATCTGGTCATGCACTTTAACACAGGCCAATTTTGTTTGGTCAGCTTTTGGAGTCTAATGACTACCAATTCTCACTTTCCATTTGGCCTTGCACAAATCAATTTCCCCTTGGAATCTCGATTTCCTGTCCTTTCAAATATTGGGATGAGAGTAAATGGGTTTCAGAGTCTCAAATATGCCATTTTTTGTTTTTCTATTTTTGTATAGAAACAAATTATACAACCCTGCCTTTATACCATCCAAGAAAGGAGCAAGGAAGTGGCTCTGGGGAGGGATGGAAACGAAGAAAATAATAAAGGTCCCATAAATCACACATAATAGAATGTGCTGCAAAAAAGTATTGTGATGCTCTGAAAGAGAAAACTGCCCTTAGTCGGAGCAGGATTTGACCTTCTAACCTTTGCTGCAACTCTGAGTGCCAAGTTCACACAATCCTTCTTCATGTACTAGGACATACTAAAAACTGCTTAAGAAATGAGATCATCACTGAGGTGCAGAGGTGCCAGGGCTCCCAAGATTCCAAGAAATAAAACTGACTTGGCTAAGACCATAGACAATGGTGGTTTGGAAAAGATTTACTGAAATTTGGTCTTAGGATATTTCTACAATGCAATACAAGTCCAACCCTTCTTCAAGAAGAAAAGCCAGCAGAACAGAACAGAAGCCTAGGCTGGGAGCACAGGAAGGGGAAAGGGTGAGAAGATTTCTGACACAGATGTGACTCTGGTTGTTGGAATATGCAGATCCCTCACTGGAGTGGAGGGTTACTGCCATTATGTGTTTGAAACATTTATTTGCTATTTCATTATGCAACAAACACTTGTTGAACATCTATTATGTTCCAGACAATGTGTGAAGCATTGAAGATACAGATACCATGAAAGGCTTTGAAAAACTGATGGCAGAAGAAAAGAAACTAAAAAGTATTATCAAATGATATGTTGTGAACATCAGGATAAATATAAGTTTTTGAATTAAAATTTTGGGGAAAAAATTTGGAGGGAAGCAGAGTTTTTGCCAGAAATAACTATTCGGCAGTGTTTCAGGGGAGAAAAGATCTACAGTGTACACCATACCGGAAAACTGGAGCCGGTAGTCAAACCAAGCAATTTGTTCCAGAATTCATGTCCTTAATCACTCTGCTGTGATGCTTTATAACTATCAGTAGCTGTCATTTTCTAACAGCAATAATAACAATAACTAAAATGTATTGAGCATTTACATGTATACTCACACTTAATTATCACATTTAATCCTCATTACAATTTCATGATGTAGGCAGTATTTTAAATTTTATTTTACAAATGGAAAACAAATTAAGAAAGATTAAATAACTTGCCCAAGGGTCAACAGAGTTCAAAGTCACAAATCCAGGATCCCAGCCCAGTTCTGATTAACATTAGGAACTATGCTTTTAATAACAACTTATATTATGCTGCTGGCATGTCACATAAGCCATTTCCCTTCATAATCTGTGCCTTCTTCCCTCCTAATGAGTATATATATGTCTGGTAGATGTTTCAAATTCTGATTTTTCAAATGAGTCAACATCTTTATATGAAAATATTAGTTCAAATTTATAGTGTGTTTATGCTATTATAGATTATGCTACTTTAAAACAAGACCAGAAGCTGACTGTGGCTCAGATCATGAACTCCTTATTACCAAATTCAGACTTAAATTGAAGAAAGTAGAGAAAACTGCTAGACCATTCAAGTATGACCTAAATCAAATCCCTTATGATTATACAGTGGAAGTGAGAAATAGATTTAAGGGCCTAGATCTGACAGACAGAGTGCCTGATGAACTATGGAATGAGGTTCGTGACATTGTACAGGAGACAGGGATCAAGACCATTCCCATGGAAAAGAAATGCAAAAAAGAAAAATGGCTGTCTGGGGAGGCCTTACAAATAGCTGTGAAAAGAAGAGAAGTGAAAAGCAAAGGAGAAAAGGAAAGATATAAGCATCTGAATGCAGAGTTCCAAAGAATAGCAAGAAGAGATAAGAAAGCCTTCTTCAGCAATCAATGCAAAGAGATAGAGGAAAACAACAGAATGGGAAAGACTAGAGATCTCTTCAAGAGAATTGGAGATACCAAGGGAACATTTCATGCAAAGATGGGCTCGATAAAGGATAGAAATGGTATGGACCTAACAGAAGCAGAAGATATTAAGAAGAGGTGGCAAGAATACACAGAAGAACTGTACAGAAAAGATCTTCACGACCCAGATAATCATGAGGATGTGATCACTAATCTAGAGCCAGACATCTTGGAATGTGAAGTCAAGTGGGCCTTAGAAAGCATCACTAAGAACAAAGCTAGTGGAGGTGATGGAATTCCAGTTGAGCTGTTTCAAATCCTGGAAGATGATGCTGTGAAAGTGCTGCACTCAATATGCCAGCAAATTTGGAAAACTCAGCAGTGGCCACAGGACTGGAAAAGGTCAGTTTTCATTCCAATTCCAAAGAAAGGCAATGCCAAAGAATGCTCAAACTACCGCACAATTGCACTCATCTCACACGCTAGTAAAGTAATGCTCAAAATTCTCCAAGCCAGGCTTCAGCAATATGTGAACCGTGAACTCCCTGATGTTCAAGCTGGTTTTAGAACAGGCAGAGGAACCAGAGATCAAATTGCCAACATCCGCTGGATCATGGAAAAAGCAAGAGAGTTCCAGAAAAACATCTATTTCTGCTTTATTGACTATGCCAAAGCCTTTGACTGTGTGGATCACAATAAACTGTGGAAAATTCTGAAAGAGATGGGAATACCAGACCACCTAACCTGCCTCTTGAGAAATCTGTATGCAGGTCAGGAAGCAACAGTTAGAACTGGACATGGAACAACAGACTGGTTCCAAATAGGAAAAGGAGTACGTCAAGGCTGTATATTGTCTCCCTGCTTATTTAACTTATATGCAGAGTACATCATGAGAAACGCTGGACTGGAAGAAACACAAGCTGGAATCAAGATTGCCGGGAGAAATATCAATAACCTCAGATATGCTGATGACACCACCCTTATGGCAGAAAGTGAGGAGGAGCTAAAAAGCCTCTTGATGAAAGTGAAGGAGGAGAGCGAAAAAGTTGGCTTAAAGCTCAACATTCAGAAAACGAAGATCATGGCATCCGGTCCCATCACTTCATGGGAAATAGATGGGGAAACAGTGGAAACAGTGTCAGACTTTATTTTTTTGGGCTCCAAAATCACTGCAGATGGTGACTGCAGCCATGAAATTAAAAGACGCTTACTCCTTGGAAGAAAAGTTATGACCAACCTGGATAGTATATTCAAAAGCAGAGACATTACTTTGCCGACTAAGGTCCGCCTAGTCAAGGCTATGGTTTTTCCTGTGGTCATGTATGGATGTGAAAGTTGGACTGTGAAGAAAGCTGAGCGCCGAAGAATCGATGCTTTTGAACTGTGGTGTTGGAGAAGACTCTTGAGAGTCCCTTGGACTGCAAGGAGATCCAACCAGTCCATTCTGAAGGAGATCAACCCTGGGATTTCTTTGGAAGGAATGATGCTAAAGCTGAAACTCCAGTACTTTGGCCACCTCATGCGAAGAGTTGACTCATTGGAAAAGACTCTGATGCTGGGAGGGATTGGGGGCAGGAGGAGAAGGGGACGACCGAGGATGAGATGGCTGGATGGCATCACTGACTCGATGGACGTGAGTCTGAATGAACTCCGGGAGATGGTGATGAACAGCGAGGCCTGACGTGCTGCGATTCATGGGGTTGCAAAGAGTCGGACATGACTGAGCGACTGAACTGAACTGAACTGAATGAAAGTACATTTTGTTTTGACTTTTTTTTTTTGTTTGTTTTGACTTTTTATAAAGTATTCTGTGAATGGAATCTTTGCAAACTGTTAACATATATACACAAGTCCATTTGCTTTGAGTCAAGACTACAAGAGGGCTGATACAGGTCACTTTGAAGAGGTCAGGAATAGATATTTATTTGCAATCCACAGTTACCATGTATATATAACATGGAAGACTGTCTCATGTCCTCTGATCAACCCATCATTTTTCCCAGAATAATTTATGTCCTTCAACCTTCACCTTGTTGCTGCTGCTGCTGCTGCTGCTGCTGCTGCTGCTAAGTCACTTCAGTCGTGTCCGACTCTGTGCGACCCCAGAGATGTCAGCCCACCAGGCTTCCCCATCCCTGGGATTCTCCAGGCAAGAACACTGGAGTGTGTTGCCATTTCCTTCTCCAATGCATGAAAGTGAAAAGTGAAAATGCAGTCGCTCAGTTGTGTCTGACCCTCAGTTACCCCATGGACTGCAGCCTTCCAGGCTCCTCTGTCCATGAGATTTTTCCAGGCAAGAGTACTGGAGGGGGTGCCATCTCCTTCTCCGGGCCTTCACCTTGGACCATCCTTAACATTTTCCAAAGAAGACTTTCCTGATACTTTTTTGTTACTTGTTCAGTTTCCATCTTCCCCACCTAACTAAACACTTCATTAGGGCAGAAGCTTTATCTGACTTGTTCCCAACTATATTTCCTACATTCAACAGTGTATGATACCCCTACAGTATGCTTTAAATCCAACCATGACTCTTCCCTTTCACATCATCATGATTTCTCATTGTCTGCATTTCTAGTCTTATTCTTTACAAACACAGAGTATCCCACAGAGTATCTGGAGGGAATTTTTAAAAGCATAAAGCAGATCATACCACTCCCTTAAAAGCCTCTAGTGACTTCCATTTGCACTTGGCATAAACCCAAGCTCGGTAAGCTAGCTTAAGCAGAAAGATCATTTTGTCCTCTTCAACTTCACATCCTCCACTGTCACCTTCTTTGCACAATGCTCCAGCCATGCCGATTCCTCAAACAAACCAAGGCTACGTTCTCATTTCCAAACATTTGATCCTACTCTGTGTAATGAAATATTCTTCCTCCTGATCTTCACTTGACTGGGTACCTCTCACCATACAGGACATACAGTACAGTTCACCTCTCCAGAGTGGTCTTCTCTGACAACCCTTTCTAGACTCTCTACCCTCTTGTTCAGTTGATCTTATTTACATCATACATGTCTTATTAACTAAGAAAATAAGATGATTTTGACAGTGATTATTTTATTTCACCAGAATGTATACTGAGAACAGAAAATCTGATTACCTTCTTCTGAGCACTTGAAGAGTTCAAGGGTTAATAATGCTTGCTGCTGCTGCTGCTGCTAAGTCGTTTCAGTCATGTCTGACTCTGTGTGACCCCACAGATGGCAGCCCACCAGGCTCCCCCATCCCTGGGATTCTCCAGGCAAGAACACTGGAGTGGGTTGCCATTTCCTTCTCCAATGCATGAAAGTGAAAAGTGAAAGTGAAGTCGCTCAGTCGTGTCCGACTCTCAGCAACCCCATGGACTGCAGCCCACCAGGCTCCTCCATCCATGGGATTTTCCAGGCAAGAATGCTTAATAAATAGCAAATAGATATTCAAATGTTGATGGACTTATTGAAGGATGAATATAAGTATGTCCTAGAAGTCTGTTTACATGAAGTACCACTGATAAAAAAAAGACCAGGTGAATAAGTGGACCTCAGGTCATGTCTGGCTTCAGATGTTTACTAGGTCTTTTGTAGGGGTGATAAGTACTACTTCTTTGCCTATACTCTGTTGCTCTACATGAACATGCAATATCAGTTAGTTTTAATCATATTTTCTCTCCTAGAAATGAGTAACTGAATTGAGTACACAGTTACAGGAGGCAGCTAGAACAATCTATTTGAAGGAAATAAAAGCAGCAGAAGCTCACAGACTGAGGTTTGCTCAGCTAGCAGGGTCTTCTTTCTTATGCCCCACATACTCAATGCATGTCTTTTACCTGTGGAAGCTTATCAGAGTTGTTTTCTGTTGCTAAGAACCATAAGACTGCCATATCATGAGAAAAGTATGACTTCAAGAGTTTTTAGGTGAAGCAGAGGAATTGAAAGATCAGGAAAGTTGAGTTGGGGTAACAGGTGGACTGTTGAAATTGTGTCATTGGTGTCTCAATGAGTCTAGTAGATGTTGAGCTAGTTTAAGTAGGATCTGTATTTCTGTGGGCAAACAAGTTTTATTTAAAGGGGCATAAAGTGACGGACAATAGGAGGCATGACAGTGGCCTCCAATTAGTGTATCAGGTGTACTATATATATATATTTTTGAAAGCAAAAAAGATAAACTATGAAAAACAAATCTCTTTTTAAAGTTTCTTGTGATTTCCTATTGTATTGTATCATTTTTACACTTTAAATAATGCTTCTGAGTAAATTTTTCCTAAGATCTCCTATTTACATTTTATATAGTCAAAGAATGCAAATATCTCTATTCTGCCCCTCTAAAAATGTATGATTCACAATCAAAATGAGCTTCCTTGGGACACTCAAGTCAGATTTCTCTTCTTCTTGATAAGGCCGTGTTTCCCCAAAGTCTCTATGACTTGGGTCAATTGATTATTGACACTTAATATCTTCATTCTTCAGATAGGGATTTGATATAAGCAGAGCCTACTTAGAACAAAGGCAGTTTCATTATGCTGGATAATTACATTTTTAGACATAATTGTCTCCACTGGGATCTCATGAAAACCTAAAGCAACAAAATTACTAAAAGGCTATGGATAGCCTTCTATTCATCAAGATGGTTTTTAATAGAGAAACTTTCTATAATAAAAGAAAATGCTTCCTTATATTATGTGTAACTATGAAACAACTATGATTTTCTTTCTCCCATTCATTTACTCCCTTCCAGTTGTATTGTGTTTAATTACAGCCCAGGTAGCAGTTTAACCCTATTAAAGCTATTAATATTGGTAGGTAATTAAAATTCACTTAACAGATAAGAGTTTCCTTTATATCCTTGCCTCTCTCTTAATTATAACATGGGAGAAAACAGACCTTCAACTTCAATATAAGAAAGATTTGTATAGTGTTTTCTGGTTTATAATGTGCATTCACTTTTATTTACTCACATGATTCTCTCCTAAAATCTGTGCTAAATATCAGTATCTCCATTTTGAAAGTAAACAAAACAGGGCTCAGGAGTTATAGGATCATGTAGTCATCAAATGAAAGAGCAGGGATTTGAAGTGAAGTTTACAGGGTCTCAAAGTGCACATTATTTCCCCCAAATCATAGGATAGCTATGACCATATAAGGCTAAATTGTATTTAGGGAGAGAAAAGAGTGGTCAATAAGTCAATTCCCCTTGCTCCACTCTGGAAAAATAAGTTGCTATTTCTCATTAAAATAGTTAATCCATTGTCCTTGTAGAAATCTCATACTGATGTCCCATCAGTAAATAGTCATCTCCAAATAGACTCAGAGTCTCTAAACTTTATCTCATTTTATTCTTGTTACTATTATTATTTTTTATGATAAGTAGGTGTAATCCTAACAGGTGAGTATTTTCTCACAATAATCAGATACAGTGATGAGTGTCTTATACCCACATGACTGACAGGCAGATGAAACCAGGGAAGCACGTTAGTATACCCCACTCAATCATACCATTTCAAATCTCCAAGCTGACTTGCAGCACACAGCAGCTTCTAGTGGTCCATGGAAGCAGAACAGTAATCCTGAATGTTATAAATAGGTTGTTTGGTCAAAATATTGACAACCTAATTGAAAAATATATATCCTACTGTTTCACTGTTTGCTAGCCAGTGAAATAAGACAGAAACCCCAAGGAGTCACAGGCGGCTTCATATGACCTGCCACTTTGACTTATGTAACTGCATTACCCCAGTGAATGAAAGACCTTGTTTATTTTTAGCTTCTTATTTTTCCCATCAACTTGGTCTATGAGACAACTGTAAACAACAAATGTTGAGAAGACAAAAGAAAGTTAAAACTTTCTTGGCTCAAGTCTTCATATAGGTTCTTTTTAAAGAGACAGGAAGGAAAATTGTTGGTGCATCTTTACCTCTCCCAAAATCCTCATGAAGGAACAGGGAACATTTCCATGGTTGCAAATAAAGCTGCTAGTGAAAGCTGAAGCTGCTAGTGAAAAAAATTAAGGTTTTTTAAGAGAATGGGGCCTTGGAGTGTCCTTCACATTCTGATTGATTCATGATTGATATATATATATATCTGTGTATATTACAAAAGTAGAATTTATTGACCAGACTACTTGGTCATTCTAAACCATGTATTGAGCACTTTAAGTAATGGAGAGATTCACACTTGAAGAAAAATGAGAGGCAATAATACTGAGTGCCTATGAAATCTTGCTACTCAAAGTGAGTTTCACAGAGGAACCACACAGACACATTACATAATTTCTCTAAGCCAGGAGTCCCCAATAATGGGGATCTCATGCATGATGATCTGAGGTGGAGCTGAAAGAAATAAAGTACACAGTAAATGTAACACTCTTGAATCATCTTGAATCCAATCTGCTCCCCCCAGCCCTGGTTCATGGAAAAATTGTCTTCCATGAAACCAGTCCCTGATGCCAAAAAGGTTAGGGACCACTGCTCTAAGCTTGGAGAAGACAATGGCACCCCACTCCAGTACTCTTACCTGGAAAATCCCATGGATGGAGGAGCCTGGCAGGCTGCAGTCCATGGGATTGCTAAGAGTTGGACACGACTGAGCAACTTCACTTTCACTTTTCACTTTCATGCATTGGAGAAGGAAATGGCAACCCACTCCAGTGTTTTTGCCGAGAGAATGCCAGGGATGGGGGAGCCTGGTGGGCTGCCATCTATGGGGTCGCACAGAGTCGGACATGACTGAAGCGACTTAGCAGCAGCAGCAGCAGCAGCAGCAGCAGCAGCAGCAGCAGCAGCTCTAAGCTATAGAAAGGAAAAGTGAAAGTCACTCAGTTGTGTTTGACTCTGTGAACCCATGGACTATACAGTTCATGGAATTCTTCAGGCCAGAATACTGGAGTGGGTAACTGTTCCCTTCTCCAGGGGATCTTCCCAACCCAGGGATCGAACTCAGGTCTCCTGCATTGAGGGAGGATTCTTTACCAGCTGAGCCACAATGGAAGCCCAGGAATATTGGAGTGGGTAGCCTATCCCTTCTCCAGCAGATCTTCCTGACCCAGGAATTGAACCGGGGTTTCCTGCAGCTCTAATCTATAGTTTCCTTCTATTAACCGGGGATAAATCATTATTACTTTAAGTATTGTCATCAGACAAACACAAATACATCACTCCTTGTACATCATCATGTCCAACACTTTCAAATCATGCCTAACTAACCCTACACCTGACACTATTTTATAGCCACATTACTACTGTATCTTAAATTCATATTCTTAAGTTCCTTTTGGGCACACCTTGCAATTCTGCCCCCAAACTTCTTGCCATTATGTCTTTTGTTGTTTAGTTGCCAAGTCATGTCCGACTCTGCGACCCCATGGACCGCAGCACGCCAGGCTTCCCTGTCTATCACCAACTCCCAGAGCTTACTCAAACTCATGTCCATTAAGTCAGTGATGCCATCCAACCATCTCATCCTCTGTCGTCCTGTTCTACTCCTGCCTTCAATCTTTCCCAGCATCAGGGTCTTTTCCAATGAGTCAGTCCTCCGCATTAGGTGGCCAAAGTATTGAAGTTTCAGCTTAAGCATCAGTCCTTCCAATGAATATTCAGGACTGATTTCCTTTAGGATGGACTGATTGGATCTCCTTGCTGTCCAAAGGATTCTCAACATACTTCTCCAACACCACAGTTCAAAACATCAATTCTTCAGCGCTCAGCTTTCTTTATAGTCCAACTCTCACATCCATATATGACTACCAGAAAAACCAAAGCTTTGACTAGATGGACATTTGTTGGCTTAGAGATTACTAAAATATTCATTATTCTTTCTTTTAATTATTAATAACAGTACCTGAGTTTTTAATGAAACTAATGTGCTTAATTAAGATAAAGGAAAATAAAACCAAATGCATAAAAACACTACATTTGAAAGCAATTTCATGAAAGTCCCTTTTGGCAACTTCTGTTTGCATCAGATTGTCCAGAACCTTGACACATGCTCCTGCTAAACTGAATAGAGGATGGGAGATGTGGAACAGCAGATAGAATAGTCAGTGGACACCATTATCTTTGGTACGTTAACTGATACAAACATTTTCAAATTTTTCTTGGGTAAATTAAAAAAAAAAAGTGCTACATACATTTTGCCACAATAACAAAAACAACATAATCAAAGTAAAAAAAAAAAAAGAAAAAGTACCTGAAGCATTGGAACTTGAAGCCCTCTGAAGAAAAAATGTATTTTTTTAAAAAAGATGTCAGTATAAAAAAGAGAGAAGGCTTTCAGAAAGAATATCTTTCCCTCTTTCTCCCACATCCTGTATAGAATGTGGGTATAATGCCTGGAAACACATCATTTTTTGCTTCTTTTTGAAGAATATAGTTGCTTCTGGGCTTCCCTGGTGGCCCAGAGGTAAAGAATCCACCTGCCAATACAGGAGACACAGGTTCGATTCCTGGGTGAGGAAGATCCCCTGGAGAAGGAAATAGTAATCCACTCTACTATTCTCACCCAGGAAATTCCATGGACAGAGGAGCCTGGCAGGCTATAGTCCATGGGGTCACACAGAGTCAGACATGACTGAGCGACTAAACAACGATTGATGCTTTACAATGTTGTGTTAGCTTCTGCTAGATAATGAAGTGAATCAGCTATATGTGTACATAGACCCCTTCTTTCTTGGACCTCCCCTGACCTCCATTCCATCCATCTAGGTGATCGCAGAGCATCCATCTGAACTCCCTGTCCAATACAGGAGGTTCCCAATAGCTGTCTGTTTTACAAGTAGCAGTGCAGATACATCAATCCCAGTCTCCCAGTTCAGTCCCCAGCCTATGTCCACACATTCATTCTCTATGTCTGTGTCTCTATTCCTGCTTGGAAAATAGATTAATCTGTACCATTTTTCTAGTTTTACTGTGATCAATTAAAGTGAGGGAAATTTCCATTAAATTGCAGAAATGCCAAACCCTACTGACCTTGGTTGGTGAACCAATGGTAGCAGCCACACATTTGGAATGAATGTTGTAAGACCAATAGGCCCTTACTTATTGAAGCTGCCGGTTCTTAAAGGTGTAATCATTCCTAATGAATACACTTAGTTATTCGGGCTGTACTGGATCCCTAATAAACTTCTGTTTCCAGAAACAAGTTCCAGTCTCTATGATACAACTCTTAAGTTGGTTAATCTTTTTTCTTTAAAGGTTCTGAATTGAAATGACTATCTCTTCTCAGTTGCAATTCACAGAGCCCAAATAAGTAAGGAAACGGATATGATTTCTTGTTTAACAGAGGACATCTTCAGAGTAGGCTAATTGTCATAGGAGAGTACCGTATAGGTCACCAAATCTTAGAGCCTGATATTAGGAAGGCCTCTGTGGTTACCTGATCCAGTGTTTCCCAACCTGATAATATAAGTATAAACACTGAGTATCATAAGGTGTTGGGGGGGAAGGCAGGAAAGGAAAGAGGGAAAGAGAGAGAGAGATTTCCTGGCTTCTCTCCAAAACAACAGAATTCACGGTAGGAGGAGATAGTTGATGGCAGGCAATCTGAAAGAATAAGACACACATTTATTTTTACAGAAACTTCTCCAACGGGGTCAGTGATTTCCAAGGTCAATCTGACAGTTGAAGGAACTTAAGCCCAAAGAAGGGAATTGACAAAACCTTTGGGGTCAAAGTGATTGATGGCAGAATCAACATTACAAACCTATATTCAGGCTACCTATCTCAGATGTATTCCACTGAGGGCCTGTCTGGTAAGGTTTTGGGAGATATTTCTTTCTGGTCCCTTCTCTGTGAGGTAACTGAAAACTCAGTATTGGACTCTTATTTGCACATCTCCCGTGCATATCTTATATGCATACAATAAGACCCAGGTTTTTTTTTTTTTTTTTGTCCACCTGTTAATAGAAAGTGAAGTGAGGAGGGGAAAATGCAGGAAATGTTAAGACCCACTATGTGAGGTATGTGAACGTGAAAGTTGCTCAGTAGTGTCCGACTGTTTATGATCCCATGAACTATACAGTCCATGGAATTCTCCAGGCCAGAAAACTGGAGTGGGTAACATTTTCCTTCTCCAGGGCATCTTTCCAATCCAGGGATGGAATCCACATCTATAGACATCATTAGATTTCTTCTTAGTTGAGCAAAGTAAGACTCAGTCAGTTCAAGAAAATTATCTAAATTCACAAAGCTGGAGAGCAACAAAGCAAGGGTTACAAATAATCTGAATGTCTTCAACCTTCTGTTGCTTTGTCAATATTGTGCAGTTACTAGTGAAGGACACGGCCTGGTGCACACATTGTTTAAACAAATATAGGACTACTGAAATCGTGATATGAAATCCAAATCAGCCTTGGAATTCTTTACTTGAATGTCCCTCAAAGCAAACTGAAGACTACGTGTCAGAGCTAGATGTTAGAATTAGTTATGTCCAAGTCAGAAATCATATATTTATTTGCTTAACATTTGCACTGAGCTTGCAAAAAGCAGAACCTCCATATTGATACTGTTTTCAGGGCCTATATTTTGTTTTTTCTTCCATATTCTCCCCTAAATTGCAGCCCACAGTTCTCCCAACTGTGTAGAATTTATGTCAAAAGCAAGAAGATGAGAAAATACAGTATACCTTGGAGTACTGATACCAGATTCTTTCCAAATGAAATGGTCAAATATGAATTTCTAGACAGAACAGTTTTGCCAGGGGTAGGGACAAGACATGATAGTCAATTAAGATAAATATTTTTCTAAGCCCCATTCTGCCAGTGTTACATACTTGTCAGTCCTTTCTACTCTTCCACAGAATCAGAGAATTATTTGATGAATAAATTTTGATTTCCCAGCTCTCAAAGAGAAAGTCAAACTCTGTGATTTTGCAAGGCCTACAAGAGGATATAATTTACCAAAGTCACATGAGGGCACCTCATTCTCTAGTTTGGAATGATGACGCAGAACCTAATTAGAGTCCCTAGTCCTGCTCCTACCATCATAAAACTATTTCTACAGCAGCAAGAGCTTAAAAAAGTGAATCAGATCAGAGTCTTCTTCTCAAACCCTCCACTGGTTTTCCGTCACTCTTCATATTGAATCCATACTCCTTGCAATGGTCCACGGTGTATGGCCTTGAAGACTTCCTTGCCCTCTTGTCTAATCCCATCTACCTTTTTATGCCCCAGCAAACTCACTCTTTATTTTCTTCAACACAATGAATTGGTTCTGTCTCAGAGCACCTCACTATTCTCCCTTCCAGGAAAGTTCTTCCCATGTCTCTCCCTGGGTGATTCCTCCTGCTCAGGTCTCTGGCCCCATGTCCCTGCCTCAGGGAGACCATCTCTGTCCACCTAACATCTTCCCCCTTAAAAAATAATCGAGAAAATATAGTTAACATAAAATCACCATCTTACCCAAATTGTAATATATAGTTTATAAGTGTGAAGTATATTCATGTGAAGTATATTCACATACTTGTGGAACCAGTCTCCAGAATATTTTCATCTTGCAAAACTGAACTTCTGTGCCTGCTAAACAACTTATTTCTCTCGCTTCAGTCCCTTGTAACCACCATTGTACTTTCTGTTTCTGTGAGTCTGACTACTCTAGATACCTCATACAAGTGGAATCGTACCGTTATTTGTCTTTTGGGGATTGGACTATTCCCCTTAGCACTAGTCCTCAAAGTTCATCCATATTGTAGCATGTGTCATAATTTCCTACTGCTTTAGGTTGAATAATATTCCATTGTACTATTATCACATTTTGCTTATCCATTCATCTGTTGTTAGACATCTGGGTTACTTTCACCTTTTGGCTTTTATACACAATGCAGCTATGAACATGGGAACACAATAGATATACCAAATATCTATTGGTAGGTCTAATTTTTTGAGGAATTGTTTTCTACTGTGGTAGCACCATTTTATATCAATACCAACAGTGCACAAGTGTTTCATTTTCTCCACATCTTTGTCAACACTTGCTACTTTCTATTTTGTCATAGCAGCCATCTAGTGAATGTGAAATGGTATTATGATTTTGATTTCCTTAGTGATTAGTGATGTTGAGTATTTTTTTTATTTGTATGCTAAAGGTTGATATATTTTCTTTGGCAAAATGTCTGCTTAAGTCCTTTTTAATGATTTCATGACAGTCTGCATCTAATACTGGTAAATGTAGGTTGTTCACAGTGTTTTTCTCTTATAGTTATTGATTCAATAATACCATTGTACATAAGTAATGATTGGCAATTCTGATATTCCCCCAGGAAAAAACTTTTTGGAGGAGAATTACATATATTAGATCAAGATGTATAGACATTTTATAAGATTTTTAATAAAATTTTATATCTGTAATATGTAAGTAGCTCTTATAAATAAATAAGAAACAGGTGGAATTCCAATTAAAAATTGGTAAGTGGCATATAATTGACAAAAGAAGAAACAGTTAACAAGTCTAATGAGGTAAAAATGTTTTGACCTCATTAGCAATCAAGGAAGTGCAAATTAAAATAGTGAAAAGTTATTTACAGCTATTCGAATTGTAATCTTTTCCTGAAAAACACTGTTGGTATTGATAAGATGTGAAGAAACTGGCACACTTATACACTGCTGGTAGAATGTAACTACTTGTGTTTCTCCTAAGGATTTGACAATGTATATCAAAAGCCTTTAAAATCACCCTTTGACCCAATAATATCACTTCTAGAAATTTAGTCTCAGGATTTAATGATAATTAGAGATGTATACAAAACTTTGCTATAACAAAGTTTTGATAAGAGGAAACCACTGGAAATGATGGTGACTGATTAATTAAAACATGGACCATCCAAAGCAAGGAGACCATGCAGTATGTCACAAAGATTCTGATTCATGCTTCCAACTTTTTCAGAAGTGATGCACCAATTTGCACTCCCACTAGCAGGTTATAAAAGAAATGCCTCAACTTTAAGGACACAATAGTAGGGTGTTATGTGTAAAGCTGAAAAAAAAAATATAAGTAGTTCCTAACTTAAGAGATAATGAAATGCCATCCCATCTTACCCTAATGCACTAGAATGTTTGCCATTTCCTTTCTGCAAGTTGCCTTTATTCACATGGATAATGTGGGAAATGTGGTGTTGAGACCTCTGAAATTCACACATTTGTCTGTTCTATGCTTGTTGTCATTATTTAGACACAATTTTGAAAGCAAATACAGGGATTCAACCCCACCATCATCTGGAGACAGTAATGGCTGATACCTTCTCAACTGAGCATGTTTTCTGTCTAGTCTTGGAACAGGACAAAGCCAAAGAGACTGATTCTGAGACAGTTTTGAGAGAATCTGAGATTACTGATTGTCTTTGGCAATTTAAGATTCAAACTTTTGGGTTTGCAGCACACTCTCAAATATTGTTCTACAATTTCCTATGGCATTATGAAAGGGATTAAAAGCTAGCCATGGATAAAACAGTGTTATTAAATGTAACCTATCTCATAATGTTTATAAAAATAATTCATGGCCATTTCACTATTCTCTGGGTAGCCATAATGCCTTATGCAGCAGCTGGTTTGCAGCCAAGGCAATAAAGAACTCTATTCATTCCATTTCTTCATATGTGAAATGTGAATACTGAACTGCATTTACAATTCTCAAACTGAGTTCCTTAAAGTCACATGGGGTGACGCAGTAGGGTAGGTTATTCTATTTGGGGAAAGTAGGGGATAATCTATACAAGATCCCAGAAACTGTATAATCCTTTTTCAAAAACAGCAAAAATCTTGGAAATTACTAGACTAGTCTAACTCTGAGTCTATGGCTCTACCCTTTCCCTTCCACACTTCATTACATGTAGCAGTGGCTAATGTTCATGATAGTACAAGCACTAGAGAAAAGATGAATTTCTAATTATTTACATATTTTTCTCTTTTTAAGTGCTGACATGTATTTTCATGTGTTACCTATATAACTTATGGATATGTCAGCTGGAGTTTTCTATAGCCTTTCAAATAGATATCATTAAATCCACTCTTCCATCCCAGTGGGAATCCAAAGCCCTCTGATAGGCAGATTTCAGCCAACAAATGTTGGATGGTGAACAAGGGAGAGTAGAGAGTTGCCATCCCCTGATGACTCTGGTTCTGAACCAGCCTCTGCGTATGCTGTCTCTGTTCTGAAAAGTATTAGATGAAATCATTTCCTTGGATCACTTAGAAATCTTGTTTCATAGAAGAAGGCACTGCATAGTATAGTTTACTTTATAAAATATAGAAGAATGAGCTTCTGCTAGGACTGTGGGAGTTGGGGCATAATAGGAAATTGGCTTAATCACAACCACAGCAATATAAAAATGCACATTAAATTTCTGGCCTTTAAAAAAGGCCATAAAAAAAAAAGAAAAACTATTTTTTGGTCATAACTGCCTATTTCATATCTTCTCGAGATGACCTTAGTTTTCTTTTTTCCTCATTTCTCTTCTTTCCGCACTCACATGTGGACTGCCAGGGAGTTAGTAGCTCTTCTTATTAATAAGGAAGAATCATTCATTTCCCTTGCACTTGTCATGCTGTAATCTACTCCAGCCCATCTTTATACATCCAAACCAAAAAGCAAACCAAGCTGGAAATTCCCTGGTGGTCTGGTGATTAAGTCTCCAGCTTCCACTGTAGGTGTCCCTGGCTAGATTCCTCTCTGGGAAACTAAGGTTCTGCAAGCTATATGATGAGGTAAATAAATAAATAAATAAATAGCCACATGAAGAGACTTATAGACTTTCCATTTAACAGGATTTACTCCTTCACAAAACATTTTCATTGTAAGTAATTATGTCTTAATTTTATGTATTTTTTTTTACTTATTTAAAAAAAATTCTGTTTTTTTAAGGAAAACCCATATATGATACCCATAATCATGAACCACATGGTTATTATCATACCCACCAGAGACGATCGGAGGGCTCAAACAAAACCTTGTGAGCACCAGGAGACCCCACAGAGACTGAGCCAGACCTGCCTTTGAGTGTCTGAGTGTTTCCTGTGGAGGCACAGGGCAGCAGTGGCCTGCCACAGGGGCAGGGGCTCTGGGTGCAATAGACCTGGGTGTGGCATAAGCCCTCTTAGAGGAGGTTGCCACTAACCCCAGAACTTACACAAGTCTGGGGAAAAAGACTATTGGAGGATACAAACAAAATCTTGTCTGCACCAGGACCCTCATGACATTGTACAGGAGAAAGGAGCAATGACCCCAAAAGAGATCGACTCAGACTTGTCTGTGAGTCTCCAGTGGAGGTGTTGGTCAGCGGTGGCCTGGTACATGGTCAGGGGCGCTGAGCTTGGCAGTACATGCATGGGATCTTTTGAGGGAGATCACCATTATCTTCATTACCTCCACCATAGCAGACTCCAGGTAATTGGCAGGGAGGGAACACAGCTCCACCCATCAACAGAAAATTTGATTAAAGATTTACTGAGCATGGCCCCGCCCATCAGAACAAGACCCAGTTTCCTCCACAGTCAGTCTCTCCCATCAGGAAGTTTCCATAAGCCTGTTATCCTTATCCTTCAGAGGGCAGACAGAATGAAAACCACAATCAGAGAAAACTAATCAAACTGATCACATAGATGAGAGCCCTGTCTAACTCAACAAAACTATGAGCTATGCTGTGTAGGGCCACCCAGGATGGACGGGTCATGGTGGAGAGTCCTGACAAAATGTGGTCCACTAGAGAAGGGAATGGCAAACCACTTCAGTATTCTTGCCATGAGAACCCCATGAACAGTAAGAAAAGGCAACAATATATAACACTGAAAGATGAACTCCTCAGGTTGGTAGGCTCCCAAGATGCTACTGGAGAAGGGTGGAGAAATAACTCCAGAAAGAATGAAGAGATCAAGCCAAAGCAAAAAAAACAACACCCAAGTGTGAATGTGACTGATGCTGTAAAGAACGATATTGCTTAGGAGCATGGAACGTTAGGCCTGTGAATCAAGTTAAAGTGGAAGTGGTCAAACAGGAGATGGCAAGAGTGAACATCAACATTTTAGGAATCAGTGAACTAAAATGGACTGGAATAGGTGAATTTAACTCAGATGGTCATTAGATCTACTACTGTGGGCAAGAATCCCTTAGAAGAAATGGAGCAGTCATAATAATCAAAGAGTCCAAAATGGAATTCTTGACTGCAGTCTCAGGAACGACAGAATGATCTCTATTTGTTTCCAAAGCAAACCATTCAATATCACAGTAATCCAAGTCTATGCCCCGACAAGTAATGCTGAAGAAGCTGAAACTGAATGGTTCTATGAAGACCTACAAGGCCTTCCAGAACTAAGACCCAGAAAAGATGTCCTTTACATTATAGGGGATGGAAAACAAAAATAGGAGATCAAGAGATACCTGGAGTAATAGGCAAAAAAAAATGAAGCAGGGCAAAGGCTAATAGAGTCTTGCCAAGAGAACACACTAGTCATAGCAAACACCCTCTTCCAGCAACACAAGAGAAGACTCTACACATGGACATCACCAGAGGGTCAATACTGAAATCAGACTGATTATATTCTTTGCAGCCAAAGATGGAGAAGCTCTATACTGTCAGCAAAAAAACAAAACAAAACTGGGAGCTGACTGTGGCTCAGATCATGAACTCCTTATTGTCAAATTCAGACTTAAATTGAAGAAAGTAGGGAAAACCACTAGACCATTCAGGTATGACCTAAATCAAATCCCTTACAATTATACAGTGGAAGTAACAAATATTTTCAAGGGGTTAGATCTGATAGTCAAGAGTGCCTGAAGGACTATGGATGGAGGTTCATGACATTGTACAGGAGGCAGTGATCAAGACCATCCCAAAGAAAAAGAAATGCAAAAAGGCTGTCTGAGGAGGCCTTACAAATAACTGTGAAAAGGAGAGAAGGTAAAGGTAAAGGAGAATGGAAATGGCAATCCACTCCAGTATTCTTGCCTGGAGAATCCCATGGACGGAGAAGCCTAGTAGGTTACAGTCCACAGGGTCGCAAAGAGTCGGACACGACTGAGCGACTTCACCTCACCTCATACCCATCTGAATGCAGAGTTCCAAAGCTTAGCAAGGCGAGATAAGAAAGCCTTCCTCAGTGATCAATGGAAGGAAACAGAGGAAACAATAGAATGGGAAAGACTAGAGATCTCTTCAAGAAAATTAGAGATACCAAGGGAACATTTCATGCAAAGATGAGCACAATAAAGGACAGAAATGGTATGGATCTAACAGAAGCAGAAGATATTAAGAAGAAGACTATACAAAAAAGATCTTAATGACTCAGATAACCACAATGGCGTGATCACCTACCTAGAGCCAGACATCCTGGAATGTGAAGTTAAGTGGGCCTTAGGAAGCATCACTATGAACAAAGCTAGTAAGGGATGGAATTCCAGTCGAGCTATTTCAAATCCTAAAAGATGATGCTGTGAAAGTGCTGCCTTCAATATGCCAGCAAATTTGGAAAACTCAGCAGTGGCCACAGGACTGGAAAAGGTCAGTTTTCATTCCAATCCCAAAGAAAGGCAATGCCAAAGAATATTCAAACTACCACACAATTTTACTCATCTCACATGCTAGCAAAGTAAAGCTCAAAATTCTCCAAGCCAGGCTTCAGCAATACATGAACCGTGAACTTCCAGATGTTCAAGCTGGTTTTAGAAAAGGCAGAGGAACCAGAGATCAAATTGCCAACATCCATTGGATCATCCAAAAGCAAGCGAGTTACAGAGAAACATCTACTTCCGTTTTACTGATTACACCAAAGCCTTTGACTGTGTAGATCACAACAAGTTGTGGAAAATTCTGAAAGAGATGGGGATACCAGACCACCTGACCTGCCTCTTGAGAAATCTGTATGCAGGTCAAGAAGCAACAGTTAGAATTGGACATGGAACAGACTGGTTCCAAATAAGGAGAGGAGTATGTCAAGGCTTTATATTGTCACCCTGCTTATTTAACTTATATATCATGTGAAATGCCGGGCTGGAAGAAGCACAAGCTGGAATCAAGATTGCTGGGGGAAATATCAATAATTTCAGATATGCAGATGACACCACCCTTATGGCAGAAAATAAACAACTAAAGAGCCTCTTGATGAAAGTGAAACAGGAGAGTGAAAAAGCTGGCTTAAAACTCAACATTCAGAAAACTAAGAACATGGCATCTGGTCCCATCGCTTCATGGCAAATAGATGGGGAAACAATGAAAACAGTGAGAGACTATTTTTGGGGACTCCAAAATTACTGCAGATGGTGACTGAAGCCATGAAATTAAAAGACATTCCTTGGAAGAAAAGTTATGAGCAACCTAGACAGCATATTAAAAGACAGAGACATTACTTTGCCAACAAAGGTCCGTCTAGTCAAGGCTATGGATTTTGCAGTAGTCATGTATGGATGTGAGAGTTGGACTATAAAAAAAGCTTAGCACTGAAGAATTGATGCTTTTGAACTGTGGTGTTGGAGAAGTATCCTGAGAGTCCCTTGAACTGCAAGAAGATCCAACCAGTCCATCCTATAGGAAATCAGTCCTGAATATTCATTAGAAGGACTGATGCTGAAGCTGAAACTCCAATACTTTGGCCACCTGATACAAAGGACCCATTAGAAAAGACCCTGATGTTGGGAAAGATTAAATTCAGGAGAAGAGGACGATCACTGACTCAATGGACTTGAGTTTGCTACTTGATGGACATNGTCCTGAATATTCATTAGAAGGACTGATGCTGAAGCTGAAACTCCAATACTTTGGCCACCTGATACAAAGGACCCATTAGAAAAGACCCTGATGTTGGGAAAGATTAAATTCAGGAGAAGAGGACGATCACTGACTCAATGGACTTGAGTTTGCTACTTGATGGACATGAGTTTGTGTAAGCTCTGGGAGTTGGTAATGAACAGGGAAGCCTGGCCTGCTGAAGTCCATGGGGTCACAAAGAGTCAGACATGGCTGAGTGACTGAACTGTATTGATGGGTCATATTTCAAGCAAGCAGAATGTTGTTCTACTCATTATTAAACACTTTGTTTCAAATAGTTTTCCATAGGTATTTTTGTCCTTCAGTGACCCAATTGTTTCTTTTACTAACCTTCTACCCTGATCTCAAATGATTCTCTATTTTAAGTGGGCATTGAAAAGTGTCAAATTCATTTGTAAAAGCTTTATTAAGTTTAACAGGAAAATCTCATAAGTTTGGCTTGGTTAATCTATCAATTTAAGGTTCATTAAGATAATGGATGACAAATCTGGAAGAGGATGCCTCTCTTTTCTTTGAAAATACTTATAAAATCAAGCTCTCAGCTGTTTCCCCATTGTATGCTGCTTTGGAAATGTCAGGCAAGTTTTAGCTGTCAAAGCCATCAAAAATACTGCTGAAATTGCAAAGGAAACAATGACTCCCTAGGGAAAACACAGTAAACTGTAGGACCCAGGAGCCTGCTTTTTCCACAAGAAGGGAAGTAAATCTTGAAAGGGCAAAGCCAGAGAACCACCTTCTTCCATGTGAAGTCTACAGAAGATTTATCGGTGTGGGGCTTTGTAACAAAAGACAATACACTGTTACAACATAATTGTCTTATTAATATAAAGACTCTCCTTGCTTTGGGGGATCTTTTTTTTCTACTCTCTCCTGCCCATCTCTGCCAGTTGTGTCTTAGCTAAAAATTCAGAAAATGTCTCTTTGTCTCTCCACTCCCCAGATTCTTTAATTGACTTCCGGTGAAAATTTTCCTTGACACAGTGCAAAGAAAATGATCATCTGAGTGAAGTAAACAGAAAGTTCTGAGGGCTGGATCCAGTTCTACATAATGAACCTTCTAATAATTATCCAGATGCTCTGGATGTTTCAAGGCTTTCCTGAAAGCAGAGTCTGAGGCAAGGACTTAGTTCTCACTGTTGACTACTCAGGGGGCTCAATCTTTCTAGCTAATTTTGAAGTACCATGTGGAATGTGCCACTTTAAAGGATGAGCTATAGAAACATTTGTTCATGACTTGCATCAACATAGGTAGAGGCTGACCACTTGGCATGCCAATTCCTTTATATAGTTGGATTGTTTCATGTGTCAGCTGAACTAGTTCCCAAGAATTTGGACAAGAGCCCAAAAAGATAAAAATAGAGAAATACAGCAGAAATTTTAGATGCAGTACTCTTATGAAGCATAAGAGACATGCTTCTCTGAAATCAGAGACTGATCTGAGAGATGTGACACATATTACCAAATGTGTCTGCTCTAGTGTGTCTTCATATTTTACCTATTATAAACATAAGAAGTCCTATATCACCACGAGGATTAGAAATAATTTATGTCAAGTGTACACACTGTGAATAATACTGAAGGTTGCTCAGTAAAGACTTTATAAGTTTGGAGTTTTGAGCATAGCATTGAAAGTCCTTTGCTGGCTAATATTATTTGGTTTTCCTCCTTTATCTATTCCTGATTCCTTTTTAATGTCACCATTGCCCTAACCTAAATGATCTATTTAAAGTCCAGAGTCTTTCTTCTTGATAATATTAATGGATCTAGTATCTTACCGAAAAAGCTCCTAATTTCGCTGGACCTATCAGAGAAGGGAGAGTGAACACTTATAAGCAGCTCCAGTTCATAAAATGATGCTCATAATTTTTGTCCCGAAATGCTTAGAAATCTCATTTTGTTAAAATCAGACGAACAACACAGTGCCCATTAATATCCTGGTCATTGACAAGTTCAATGGTTGTTTTGAATTTCTGCTTTTGTGAATAGCTGGTGGAATTTGATGCAGCTGGCTTCACTCTTTTCTTTAAAATGCTCTAGTCTCCATTCTATTCTACCCGAGTCTCTTTTATTTCTGTCCATAACTCTTTGTTTTCTTTCAGACGTCTCTACTTTGCCTACTCCTTAATTTTAGTGTTGACCAAGATTCCATCCTTGGCCCTCCACTATTCTCTGCAAGTTCTTTCCTAGAGAGCATGGCGATGGAAGAAATCATTTGATCTGCAGATTATTTGGAGGTCTTATTATAAATGGCCACATGCTGACAATAACGCACTAAATGCTTGAACTAGTTACTTATAAGCTGAATCCAATAAGAAACATGCTTTATTTTATCCATGTGGGCTTCCAGAGAAAATGGGATATATCACAAACAATCCAGATTTTTCTGCTCCTCAAAAAAATTGAGACAAAACTAGGTCAACATCTCTGTACACAAAAATGGCTTAGACTGAATGGCAGCCTTCTAACTTTAGACAAGTGAGCTCCCCAAATATGTATACATATCTACTTCCTTACCCATGTATGCTTTCATTTTATTCCTCACCACTTTCTGCAAACTTTAAATAGGATGATAAAGAGCAGAAAATAAGATAACCTTCTCTCCGATGTACTTTCAGTCTACTATCCTATCATTAACTTCATGGTCAAATTAAATACTGTTAATTGGTTCTTCTGAAAGTCTGACTATCCTTGGATTCCTTGACTTCATCTTCCTAACTTTTCATACAACATTGAAATTGTTTCTTAGTCTTTTTTTGTTTGTTTCTCTTGAATCCTTAGTCTTTATCCCCAGTATCCTGATACTACATCCTTAAATTCTGGCATTTGTTAAAGATTTATTTTTGGAATAATTATCGATATCTATCTATCTATCTGTCTGTATATTCACTTGTAGGTAACATTTGTGGAGACAGTATGGTTTAGGGAAAATAGTCCTGGATTGGAGTGATGCACTGTACGTCCTAATCTTTCCTGAGTCAGTAAGTAAGACCTTTGGAAATCACTTCATTCCTCCTGGGACTTTGCAAATTAAGACTTAGTGTTAAAATAGATTATCATGACGGGTCATTCTGGCTAAACAGTTCTAATTTTGCTGCCTTTCTAACCTAGAGAAGCTAGGTTCTCAAAGTGGAGAAAGTCTCCTAAGTAAATTTTAAGCAGATTTATGGTGCAATTTACTGTGCTTCAGACAATTTTATGTAATTTTACATTTAAATTCCTAATAGCCCTATTTCAGAGTTCATTGACAGTTCAGTTATTTTTGACAAATACTTACATCCTAGTAAATATAACTGGGCTGATACGCTTTTCAAAAACTCCTTTTCCCTCATGTATGCCTGAGGGAAATTACCTTAGAAGTGAAAGAGTGGTCTCCAAGGAATTAAAGCTAAACAATCCTAAACAATGAACTATATCAAACCTTTTTTTTTTTTTTTTTTTGCAACAGAGTTAGAATAAAGCTGCCTATTTCTTCCAGGTTTCCCCAAGGGGTCAATCTCAGAATCTGGGCTTTGATCTAACGGCACTGACCCTCCTTAACTTTCAATTCTCATTTTAGAGTACCATAATGCTTCTGAGAGGAAAGAGGTAGAAATAGCCCTCTGGTGGCTTAAAAAAATGCATTCAACATACCTGGTACAATCCTGGACATGAACCAATAACTGGGTGCATATATATTTTTTTGTTTATTTGTTTAATCCTTATTATTCTTATCACTGCTCAGGCTTGTATATTTAGTTCTGTTGTAGCCAATGACTATGAGATTCATTGTCAAGTTACAGAACTTCTGTTTCAGGGATGAATGATATTCATCACCAGGTGTTTGTACAGATTCAGTCCTAGGAATGGTATAGCTTTATAACACATATCATCTGTGGACTTGGCTGCTTCCTTAATTTATTTGGGCCTCAGTTTCTCCAGGAGACAAAACAGGGCATTTGCAAAGAAAGATATTTCATTCTAGTCAGTCTCTCTTTTTCTGTTCTGTGATTTTAGCATATTTCAGGGGGTTTTCTCCTGGCATGTAAAGAAGATTCATGTCTTTATTTCCTATAAATCCTAAAGTTCTGTGATTTATTCCCTTAAGTTTTATGAAGTAATTACTTGCAAGAGCTCTTCCTTGTATGAACTGTAATAAAAATGACTTAAGAAAAATGGTTAGTCTTTGCATAAAATTAGGCAGAAATTAAATTAAAAGGCAGGACATCTGTTCATTTTTACACCAAGCCTTTGAGGATGTTCCCAATGAACTGCAAAGTTTGTGATGATAAGGAAAATTGGGACAAATTTGATTTCTATAATTGACCTTTCCTACCTCCATGACATGTATAGCTCCATTTCCTATTTTCTGCCTAGTCTGAGCCCAAACTTCCAATTGTGATGCAAGAAGTTCTACCAGTTAATGCATCAACTGGTTCAACATGAATTTTCTCTCTTTAAACAGATCTTATGAAGGAGAAAAAGAGTAAAATATAAGCTTATGCAGATAGAATGAACTATAATAACATCATTAAATGAGTTTTTAATTTATGTAAAGACCTGTATTTACATTTATATTCATTAATTTAATAATTTTTAAAAATAAAACAGAAATAAACCCAAGGGGTCATTTTGAGCCATGGAATCATCTTTTTCAGAAAGGTACCAAAAGACTGACTGGTTCAAAATTGGTAAAAGAGTATGACAAGGCTGTATATTGCCATCCTGTTTATTTAACTTATATGCAGAGTACAATATACAAAATACTAGGCTGGATGAATCCCAAGCTGGCATCAAAATTGCTAGGAGAAATATCAACAACCTCAGATATGCAGATGATACCACTAATGGCAGGATGTGAAGAGGGACTAAAGAGTTTTCTTGATGAGAGTGAAAGAGGAGGGTAAAAAAGCTGGCTTTAGGTCATGGCATCCAGTTCCATCACTTCATGGCAAACAGAAGTGGCAAAAGTGGAAACAGAGTCAGATTTTATTTTCTTGGGCTCCAAAATCACTGCAGACGATGACTGCAGCCATGACGTTTAAAGACACTTGCTCCTTGGAAGGAAAGCTATGACAAACCTAGGCAGTATATTAAAAAGCAGAGATAGCACCTTGCCAACAAAGGTGCATCTAATCAAAGCTATAGTTTTTCCAGGAATCATGTGTGGATGTGAGAGTTGGACTACAAAGAATTCTGAGCACCAAAGAATTGATGCTTTCAAATTGTGGTGCTAGAGAAGACTCTTGCCAGTCCCTTGGAGATCTCTCAAGAGAGCAAACCAGTCCATCCTAAAGGAAACCAACCCTGAATATTCATTGGAAGGACTGATGCTGAACCTGAAGCTCTAATACATTGGCCACCTGATGCGAAGAGCCAGTTCATTGGAAAAGACCCTGCTGCTGGGAAAGACTGAGGGCAAAAGGAGAAGGAGTTGCAGAGGATGAGATGGTTAGATAGCACCACCAACTCCACGGTCACGAATCTGCGCAAACTCCAGGAGATAACGGAGGACAGGGGAGCCTGGTGTGCTGCAGTCCGTGGGGTCTCATGAGTCAGACGTGACTTAGCCACTGAACAACAACGAACCACCAAGAGACTGTCTGAAGATACGAGGTAATAGATCTGAGATTTATTGAGCACCTATTATATGTAGTGTATGATGTATTTTTGACCTATTTGTTTTCCTAAATGTCAGAAAATCTCATGAAGTGTAATATCATTAATCCTAGCTTTTTAGATTAGAAAAATAATATGAAGAGAAATAATTAGCTCCAGGTCACATGACAACGAAGTTCACTTTGTATTAAGGATTGATAATTAATTATAATCTTGCCTCTTTGAGGTTCAAAAACAGACATCGCTCCACAGTGCTTTCCATGCCAGGGGTGACTGCTCCTTCATGGAGATATGAGGACATAGGGAACATTTTCTCTAATACTGGACACAGACGCATTTGCTCTTACAATATCATCATATAATTCCCAAGAAAAACAGAGAGGAATAGTGATCAGAGGCTGTTTCTGAGACTGATGTAATCTGGAAGGAGGTAAAGACAAATGCAATATTGTCATTGAATTTTAATATAACTATAAAGTCATTTTGTTTTTTATAGGTTCCTTTGTTTTATTTTCAACATATTAGGGAAAACTGGGCTTATTTCTTTTATCAATCAAATTTCCTCCACAACAGAAAACCATTCACATAGGAGAGGTAGTATTTTTTGGAAGCATATAAGCCAATTTTACAGATTACCAAGTATTTTATAATTCCATTTCCTTCTTCTAATGTAGTCTAGAAAAGGAAAAATAGGTGATGAGTATAGCAAGGGAACTAAAATAGCAGAGAAGGTGAAAAAGAGAGAGAGAGAACAACTTCAGGAAAGAAAAGTTTTCCTGCTAAGAACCCTGAGAGTTCAAGGAATCAGCTGGCAATGGTCACTGCTGAAGGATTAATACAGAAGGCATCTGCTGGGGACAGGTGGCAGCCCAGCAGAGAGGGAAACAGAGGCATTTGGTATTGGAAAAAGAAAATATAAATAAAAATCTTTCAATCCCACCCTTCTATTTTTGCAAAAAAACAACTGCTTGGTGTGTATTAATACTAATATCTCTATTTTCAATGAGAATAGGAATTATGCAAGGCAGTAGCCTTTATGTGTTATTAACATATAAATTTTGTTCAAGAAAATGATGTAATCCAAAGTGTTGATATATAATCTGATGCTATATATATCAGGCATTCCCAGAAGTGTTGAGAGGAGAAATGCCACCTTACGTAGAGATTTTTAGAAACTGTGGCTAGAAGGAACTGAGTGAAGTATGCTGGAAGGAGTTTCCTCACATCAGCAAACCAGGAGAGAGAAAGGAGATTTCCTTTACAGAAACAATCTTGTAAAACAAAGAAAAAAAAAAAAAAACCACCATTTTTTTTCCTTATTAAAAAAAAAAAAACTGAAGTATAGTTACTCTATAACATGTTAGTTTCTGCTGTACAATGAAGTGACTCAGTTATATGCATGCATATTTCCTTCCCTCTTGAACCTCCCCACACCCAGCCTCCTATCCCACCCACCTAGGTCATCACAGAGCACTGGGCTGAGTGCCATGTGCTGTACAGCAGGTTCCCACTAGCTAGCTATGTTACACATGGTAAGGTTTACATATCAGCCTTACTTTTCTTCCCCCTACTGTGTTCACAAGTTTATTCTCTACATGCGCATCTCTATTCTTGCCCTACAAATAGGTTCATCTGTACCACTTTTCTGGATTCCACAAATAGGCATCAATATACGATATGTGTTTTTCTCTTTCTGACTTACTTCACTCTATATGACAGAGTCAGGTCCATCCACATCTCTACGAATTATGCAATCGTGTTCCTTTTTATGGCTGAGCTGAGTAGTATATAGGATAGAATATTACTCAGCCATGAAACACTCTTGCTTACTGAGACTCTAACACTCTCCCTGCCTTTACTAGCACAGGGGTGAACACCTCATTGCTCTCACAATCCCTTTGACACCACCATGGATGAAGCAAAGTTCTGCTGAGGATTCTCCCAGTCCCTCTTTCTGGATAATATCCTCTTCAAGCCACATTTTGATTATGAATTTGTCTATTTCTATTGCTTTAATTATTTGCTGCAGGAAGTATAGCTGATAAACACATTTTTAAAAGGGGATGTAAACAGTAGAAATCAATAGAAATATAATGATGAGGGTTCTCTATATAGGGATATTGACAATATAAATCTGTAATTTTTGTTTGTTTCTTAAACTGATTTTTTTTTTACCTTGGCATCTAGTCTATGACTGTATTACCAAGTGTCAAGTGAGACCTCCTTTGAGTGAGTGTCCTGTGGTTTTAAAAATTTTGTCTTGCTGCTATGTGACCTAATCTTTTGATGCTGGGCCAAGAAAAAAATGTCCATGTTTCAAGAATTTCTGGGAGATCCAAGAAACTTTATCTTTTGAATTTTTCTCCTCTTTTCTTTTGCATTACCTGTTTCTACCTGGCTATTGCAAACTAACAGGAAACAAATAGCCTTATTGCAAACAGCCCTATCCACAGTGCCTACTGAGGCATTAGAAGTTACTAGCTCACATTGGGAATCCTCTCATGAGCACTGGGGATCTAGCGTGTGTCAAGATAGCCTCTGCCCAGGTCCCTGGGATTGAAGACCTTGACAGACAAACACAAACAGCTCTCTATGGGACGAGAGTGTTCTGGCAGAGCCAGGTACTGCACGCTCGCCGCTGAAGCCTGTACCTGCCCTGGGAGAACTTAGCAGTGTCTGTCTTGAGACAACGGTGTCCTGACCTCGGTCCTGGGCTTGAGTGCTCATCTGGCCCTGGAAGGCAGTTTGCTCTCCTTTGAAACAGATAGGCAAGTAGCCAACAGGCACCTCAGGACGTTTTAGGAACAAGATTATAAGAGTATATGAGCTGGGCTCTGGTCAGCACCAAAGAAGCGTGATTAACACCAGCCTTGAGCCCCTACAGGCCTGGCCGGGGAGCTCTGCATGGAAAGGGGACATCTGTACTTTTGGCTTTAGGGACCCTGAGTTATTAAGCTATTGTGTCCAAGAAATTATTTTGGCAGCCCATTAGCAGACTGTGATAAGGAAGAGAAATGGAGTTCCCAACCGTGTCACAGTACATCATAAACCCTCAATACTGAGAGCAACGTGATTACCTTTTCTGTCTCAGGGCACTGAGACATCTAAAAGCTAAGGCTTTGTTTCTAGGTTAACTTTGACTTCTTTGGTTTTCCTGCTTAAAGTGGTAAGTTCTATCATTGGAGACAGCTTGGTTCCATGTACAAATTAAATGGTGGGCAAGCCCATCATATATCTTTGTCTCATTCAGCCTTTTTGGGGGATCAAAAATAACTAGGCACTGTGACAACTCAAACAATCTCATTTTCCCAGAATCTATCTAAAGATGTGGTATAAATACATAGAGCAAGAGATGCATAGAGGCTAGAAATGGAGTTCCCAGAGCATACAGATATATCAATGTTTCAAGCATTACCCACTGAGACGACATAGGGCGATGAACTCTGATATACCTACTGCTTGACAGATATAATTCCATACTAGAGATAAAACTGCCAGATGCACAAAATCATAGTAATCCCAAAGAGTAATGTCCCGAGTTAATACCTTTTGTTCTGATTCCATCTAGTTACTGTCTATTGCCTTGTTCCAAGGGCTTCCCAGTTGGCTCCGTGGTACAGAATTCTCTGCCAGTGCAGGAGATGTAAGAGACTTGGGTTCAATCTCTGGGTCGGGAAGTTCCACTGGAGGAGGAAATGGCAACCAACTCCAGTATTCTTGCTGGAAATCCCATGGACAGAGCAGGCTGGCGGGCTATAATTCATGGAGTCACAAAGTAACCTAGTGACTGAGAGTACATACCCTATTTCAATTGTCTCCCCTGTCAATCATATTCTAAAAACTTTTCCAGGTATAGGGAATACAGTGATGGGTGACATACACCACGAAGTCCCCACAGTCAAAGAACACGTGTTCCTATAAATGAAGCAAACAGACAATCAGTGAGTGTATAACACATTTGTGACCCACGCAGGGAGAACGATGAACTCTGGCAAGAAGGATTAAGAATGCTGAAGGACTGCTGCTGTTGCTGCTGCTGCTGCTAAGTTGCTTCAGTCATGTCCGACTCTGCGTGACCCCAGAGACAGCAGCCCACCAGGCTCCCTGTCCCTGGGATTCTCCAGGCAAGAATATTGGAGTGGGTTGCCAGTTGCCATGCCTTCCACTAGGGGATCTTCCTGACCCAGGAATTGAACCCACGACTCTTCTGTCTGCTGCATCAGCAGGCTGGTTCTTTACCACTGATGCCACCCTAAAGAGGGAAAAAGCCTGAGCTCTTCTGTCAATTAAAAAAAAAAAAAAGGAATGAAATGGTATCAGTGAGGAGAAGTGAATAAGGGAGTGAGGGAAGAAAGGGTGAGGGGTAATGCCAGAAAGCAGCTGAAAGACAAGGCATGTGGAGGCATTTGACCATTGCAACACACTGCCTTTGCTCTGAGATGAGACTTTGGAATGTGTAGAGCAGTGGAATTGCATGGTTTGATTTACATTTCTAACAGGATCATTCTTTCCAGGAGTTTGACAAAAAGGCCACAAAGAAATGAGGTGGAAATGTGATGCGGGAGGCAATAAAATCTTTGTTGTGGATAAATTAAAACCTTTTTTTGGTGAGTTTGGAGAAAATTCACCAGAAGCAAGGAGAGTCAAGTTTTATACTACAACAAAGGCACAGAATAATGATCACAATGATAGAATAAGAGAAGGGATAGAATTTAGTACATGAGTAGGAGGATTGATATATGTGAGAAGACAATCTAAATTAACTGACAGAATGCAGACCTATATAGGGGACTGTACAGAGAGATGTATAAACATGACGATTTGGCCATGTGGAAGTCCTAGCTGCATTTTCTTAGTGAAATAAAAGCAAGGTTCTTAGCTGATATATGTGGACTCTAGAAAATGGCATAGATGAATGAATTTGCAAAGCAGAAATAGAAACACAGATGTAGAGAATAAAAGTATGAACACAAATGGGGGAAGAAAGGATATGAGATGGATTGGGATTGACATATATTCACTGTATGCATGCTAAGTCACTTCAGTCGTGGCCACCTCTTTGCGACCCTATGGACTGTAGTCTGCCAGGCTCCTCTGGCCATGGAGTGGGCTGCCACTCCTCCTCCAGGTGATCCTCCCAACCTGGGGATCGAACCAGTGTCTTCTATGTCTCCTGCACTGGCAGGCAGGTTCTTTACCATTAGTGCCACCTGGTGTAAAATAGATGGCTAATGAGAACCTACTGTATAGTGTATATGCACAAGGAACACTACTCAATACTTTGGTGACCTAAATGTGAAGGAAATCCAAGGAAGAGGGAACATAGGTATACATGTGGCTGACTTAGTTTGGTGAATAGCAGAAGTGAAAGTGAAGTCGCTCAGTCGTGTCCGACTCTTTGCGACCCCGTGGACTGTAACCTGCTAGGCTTTCTCCATCCATGGGATTCTCCAGGCAAGAATACTGGAGTGGATTGCCATTTCCTTCTCCAGGGGATCTTCCCGACCCAGGGATCGAACCTAGCACAATATTATAAAGTAACTACATTCCAATTAAAAAAAATGTGAAACTATTAAAAAAGTGGTTGTTGATAAATTTCACATTTGGTGTATTTTACAGCTTTTTACAATCCAAAATTAAGCCAACTCCTTCTCTGTGGGGGGGAAAAAAAAGAAAGAAAAAAAACAAGATTATTATCTAAGAATGAGGATTAGGGAGGTCCTGTATGCTACAGGAGATCAGTGGAGAAATAACTCCAGAAAGAATTAAGGGATGGAGACAAAGCAAAAACAATACCCAGTTGTGCATGTGACTGGTGATAGAAGCAAGGTCCAATGCTGTAAAGAACAATATTGCATAGGAACCTGGAATGTCAGGTCCATGAATCAAGGCAAATTGGAAGTGGTCAAACAGGAGATGGCAAGAGTGAACGTCGACATTCTAGAAATCAGTGAACTAAAATGGACTGGAATGGGCGAATTTAACTCAGAAGACCATTATATCTACTACAGTGGGCAAGAATCCCTTAGAAGAAATGGAGTAGCCATCATGGTCAACACAAGAGTCTGAAATGCAGTACTTGGATGCAATCTCAAAAACAAGAGAATGATCTCTGTTCATTTCCAAGGCGAGCCATTCAGTATCACAGTAATCTAAGCCTATGCCCCAACCAGTAACACTGAAGAAGCTGAAGTTGAATGGATCTATGAAGACCTACAAGACGTTATAGAGCTAACACCAAAAAAAGATGTCCTTTTCATTATAGGGGACTGGAATGCAAAAGTAGGAAGTCAAGAAACACCTGGAAAAACAGGCAAATTTGGCCTTGGAATACAGAATGAAGCAGGGCAAAGGCTAATAGAGTTTTGCTGAGAGAATGCACTGGTCATAGCAAACACCCTCTTCCAAAAACACAAGAGAAGACTCTACACATGGACATCACCAGATGATCAACACCGAAATCAGATTGATTATATTCTTTGCAGCCAAAGATGGAGACGCTCTATACAGTCAGCAAAAACAAGTCCAGGAGTTGACTGTGGTTCAGATCATGAACTCCTTATTGCCAAATTCAGACTTAAATTGAAGAAAGTAGGGAAAACCACTAGACCATTCAGGTATGACCTAAATCAAATCCCTTATGATTATACAGTGGAAGTGAGAAATAGATTTAAGGGCCTAGATCTGATAGACAGAGTTCCTGATGAACTATGGAATGAGGTTCATGACATTGTACAGGAGACAGGGATCAAGACCATCCCCATGGAAAAGAAATGCAAAAAAGCAAAATGGCTGTCTGGA